>VYZP01053306.1:0-39409 GCA_013400635.1 Hypocryptadius cinnamomeus
TTTTTTCCGTCCCATCTCCATTTCAGACAGAAAGCCCGGGGGTGGAGGGGTCCCGTGGCCCTGGCTCTGCCCCTGAGCTCTCTGCTCGCTCCAGGCACGCCCCAGGTGCAGAAGGTGATGACAGTGATGATCAGCGACCACCAGAAGCTCTTCCCCCCCTCCAAGGATGTGCCTCCCTTCCCACCTGCCCCAAAAAACGAGAAGAAAGCTCCTGTCCCTCGCAGCTCTGTGGGCTGGGGAGCTGCAGAGGACCCCAGAGGCTCCACCCAAAGGCAGGGGGTAAGGCTGGGTTTATTCCCCAGGGGAGTAAATAAATTAACCTACGTTCATTAAACGCGTGGTTAATTGTGGCAGGCTCTGACAGGTCAGCGAAGCGTTTGCTATTTATAGGTTCAGAAGCTGTATCTGTCACCCCTGGAATATTTACATCAGGAAAATGATGTAGATAAACTTTCCACTTTCCTGTGGAAAATCTGCTGCTCTGGGGAGTATGAAAACTCCCAAAGCTTTTTGGCCCAGCAGCCAAGCACATGAAACCTTTCCAGCTCAGGCTGGTGAGGGGAAAACATTGAGAGTTACAGGCTTTTCTTCAAAGGGATCCCTGCAAAAATGGTGAATTTGGTGCAATTCAAAGTGGGTTTTAATGGAAAATGTGGCCAGCGTGTTCCAATGTGCCCTTTGTAAAGCTGTGGCTGTGCCCTGTCTGCTCCAGGGCTCTGTTCTCCAGAGGGATCACCCCAACTCCAGCAGCACCCCTGGCCCAGCTGCCACCTCCAGCGTCCCCGGGGAGGACACGGAGCCCACGGCCACGCTGGAAGCGTGGAAAACCCAGCCAAGGAAAAGAACCCAGACTTTACCCAGCAGGAAATCCTTCCTGGCAGCTCCGGGGGACAAGGGCAGCAGGGACAGGAGCGACGTCCTCACCAGTGACTTTTGGAAGAGCAGCCCACGCCCCGTGGCCTGTGAGGGACACAAGAGAACGTTGTCCCACGATCTCTTTAAGCTGCTGGACCTCCACAGGGCTGCAACCTGTGATGACAGCGTGGCAGAGAGCGGGGAGGGCAGCGGCTCCAGCCCCAGCCCTGCCAGCAGCACCTCCGAGAAGGAATTCCTGCCCTGCTTCAGTCCCTGCCACGAGCCAAAGGAGCCTGCCAGCCCCAGCAGCAGCCCTGCTGAGGAGCCCAGAGCTGAGCAGGACAGCAGGGAGTTCCTGCAAGGCGTGATCCACAAGCTGGAGAAAGATCTGGAGGAGCAGAGGAATGATTACAAGGGGCAGGTGGAAAGGTAACTGCAGGAGCAGCTCGTGCTGTGCCAGCAAACACTGCACAGATCATTCAGCAGCAGGTTATGCAGGATGTCATAGCAGTGATCCATGATAAAACACAGCTTTTAGCAGGCTGTCTGAAAATCCATGTGCTGCACTGCACGAGCTGTGGGTGATGTATTATCCCAACATCAACGCTCCATAGCTCTTACACATCATTCAGTGGCACTGCAGTGTTCCTGCTGTCCTTTGCATAATTCCTGTCATCATTCCTGTTATTACCACAACATTGGACCATCAGACTCTCCAGAATTCACCAGCAGCATTGTTACACCATTGGCTGTAACCATCAGCCCCACATATTGTTATTATATTATCATTATTATCCCATTATCAATACACACATATCACATTTATTGATTTATTGGATCAAGTTATGTGGCCACTGAAGGGCTCAGGGCTGCACCTCTGGCTTGTCTTGGTGCTGAGGGAATCTGAGGTCAGACTCCCTGAGAGCCAAATGATTTCCCAGCCCTTTTCCAATCCAACCTAATCCAACCCAACCCAGTCCAATCCAACCCAGTCCAATCCAACTCAATCCAATCCAGTCCAATCCAATCCAGTCCAATCCAACCCAATCCAATCCAATCCAACCCAGTCCAATCCAATCCAATCCAACCCAATCCCACCCAGTCCAATCCAATCCTTTCATGCTCTGTTTCCCTTCACAGCCTCCAGAAGGAAAACTATGAGGTGTGGGCCAAGGTGGTGAGGCTGAACCAGGACCTGGAGCAGGAGAAGAAGAAGAGTGGGGAGCTGGAGCTGAGGCTGATGAACGCGGAGCGCTCGCGGGAGGAGCTGGAGAGGAAAACCAGGATGCTCGAGGAGGAGATAAAAAACTTAACTAAAGCCATGAGTCAAACTGGTGCCAAAACCAACTAGGAGGAGACACCCAGCTTTTCACAGACACCAAATGCAGCTGCAGGAATGTTCAGGGATTGCAGGTTCAGAGCAGGGACTTGTATTGTCCAGGGTCCTGCTCCTGCCCACAGGCCGGGGGGAGGAAGGAGAGCAGAGCTCAGAGGTTGGTTCATGCTCTGAACCAGGAAATATCAGAAATATCCTTTAGCTTTTTGGTTGTGTTTATTTCAACTCTTCTGTCAGCTGCTCAGGTTGCCTGGAGAACTGGCCAACACTTCTGCTGCTCAGTCAGGATTGCACTCAGAAGTTTGGGTTCTGGACCCATTGTGCCTTCACAAGAAGGAACCAGAAGTGTTCCTCCTCCAGCTGCCTGTCTCCCTGCTGAGACAGCCAAGGCAAAACATCCGTGGATCCCCACACTCAGACTGAGAGGTTCCAAAGTGTCTGCCAGCACTTCACAGCTGCCATTCACGAGTTTTTCCTGTGATTTCAGATGACCTTGACAGAGCTGCTTCAGCGTTTATTTAATTTTTTACCTCTGCAAGAAGCTCCTCACCAGTGTGAGCGTGAGTCATTAGGGAGAAACTTCTCCGTCCAGCATCGTGGACATCTGGGCTGGAAATGCCACACGCTCCTTTCTGCAAAGATCAAAAGTGTGAAGAGGCCAATAATTCCTTCACAGCAGACTGTAATGACGTGCAAAGGCTTGGCTGAGGCTCAGAAATCCCCACGATTAGGACAAGTGCACGTTATTTAAAATAAACTGCGCATTCCTGCGCTTCCGCTCCGATAGGCAAAACAACCCTGTGGCTGCAGGATCAGAGGGACTCTTTGAAGATATTCCACCCATTAACATTTGCAGGGTTTGCAGAGGTCCTCTGGGAAAGAGACTTTCCAACAGAGGTCAGGTGGGCTGGAAGTTCCTGAGAGCCTGGAGAGCAGAGAGCCAGGGGCACCTTGAGCTGGTGCTGCCATTGGGTGCTGTAAGACAGTGAGGAGTTCTTTTCTTTAAAATTAGCTTTTTCTAGAGACAGAGAACCATGAACTGCCCATGCCAGATCTGTGAAACTGCTGCCTCTTCATCCCTGAGGGGCTGGGTGTCCTCTCTGCTCAGCCCAGAGCCTGCTCTGGATTTTCTGCACTTGCACATCTTCTGCTGGAGACCCCAGAACGTGAGATCCCCAAAAACTGCCTGGTGCCCAGCCTGCATTTCCTCCCTCCCTCTATTTCTGCAGCCAGGCAAGGAAACTTTTTGGGGTGGGAGCAGCAGAGAATCTCTTCTGTTCCTGGGGCAGGGGACATTATAAACTCACTGTGGGGTTTTGGGGCCTTTCAGCTCAGCAGGTTTTGGGCATTGACTCTGGATCCCCTGCAGAGGGTGATGCTGCTCCTGCCATATAAAAGCACAACAGACTGTCTACCACTGAGAAAAAAAGATCCTTTCCAGCCCTGTCTTGTAGGCTTGGAAACCTCCAAAAAGACATTTTTCACCCCTTAACCCTCCCACTGCACTGTGAGAACACAAGAGCTGTACCAAGGTGATAACCCTGAGATCAGGCTGAGGATTTTCCTCTCCCTTTAAATGTGACATGGCTTTCCAAATTAGCCACAGATCCCATTGCATCCAAACCTGTTCAATCATGCAGTGTGGGATGAAAGTAAGACACCTTTCAGGCCATCCTTTCAGTGCCCTCACTGCATTCTTTGTGCTAGAGCAGAAGGTCTGTTCTGCTCTTCTCAGGTAAATTCTCTAAATAAATTCATTTAGGAGTTCACTCTGTTGTATCCAGGGGTTTGGTAGGCACGAGAGGCAAGAAAATAAAACTTTCCTTCCCACATTATTGTGTTTGGATCCCAAGCCAGTCACGCTTATTGTGGCTTATCCCCTCATATTTATCAAAGTTTTGTTTTTGGCACGATAGGAAGTTTCCTTTTTTAGCCTGGCCACTGCCCAGAGGAGCACGTTGCTGTGGGAGGCGAGGTGGACGTGCAGGAAGTGTCCAGCCGTGGCTGAGGAGGCCTTGTCCAGGCCCCAGGAGCAGGGAGAACATGTTGTTCTCCCCAGAATTCCAGAGTGATGCAGTCCATCCTCCCTTCCTTTATGTGGGATCTGAAAGAGACCCCCAGACCAGGCTGATTTTGAGGAGAAAAACACGCCAGACTGGGTGTACCAACAGCTGTTCACCCAGGTGGGGAGGAAAAAGTGTCCCCAAGGTTGGCAGCAGACCCACTGTCCCCTTTCCCTGTGCTTTCCTGCCACCTTGCTGCAGCACCAGGATCTACGAAGCCACAGTGGCCTGCAGGAAAAATAACCTGGAAAAAAGAAGTGTCCTGATAATGCCAGGGAGCAGTCGGGTAGCAGGGGCTGAGTTGTCCACATGAGCTCTTCTTTGGAGAAAATCCTCATCTGTTCCACCCCAAACCCTGCAAGTTTAGGAGCTGGGAGGTGTTCAAGCAGGCCCTGAGTGCTGGTGTGCTCCAGTCCTTGGAGGATTTTACTCATTGCATTTATTTGGAGGATCCACGCTGCCAAAATCTCCCTGCACGATGATCCCCGCCAAGGGCAGCAGGAGTTCCCCCTTTCCTCTGCAAGAGCTTCCCCAGCAGGTAATTCCCATGAGCAGGGCTGGTTTCCCAAGAAATAAGGTTTATAACGTCAAACACAGGGGTTTGGGTGGGGTTTTGTGGGGCAGAGCAGAGGTGGTGCTGCCACTGCAGGACTGCAGGGTGTGCTCAGCCTTTGGGAAACAGCAGAGAATGCAGCCAGGTGAATGGAGAAGGAAATACCCCGCTTCCTCCTGAGCCCATCAGCCTCACAAAAAGCCCTTTTCACACAGAGCCCTGTCCCTAAGGTCCCCCTGCACCCCTGTGTGGCCGAGGGCCCATCAGCAGCCGCTGGTGTGGCTTGTGAAAATTTGCTTTATCACGCGTAAAAACACGATGTGATATTCCAGCCCTCTTCACACAATGTCCCGATAACGGGCTGGGAACAGGGCAGGTTCCTGTAATCTCAGCACCCAGGGAGAGATTTCCCCCCAGCCAGGGGGGCAGGGGCCAGGCTCCGACCTCTGGCTAACGAAATGAGGATAAGTCCTGGCCTGGCAGCTGCATTCTGAGCATGTGAGAGGTAAATCTTTCCTTTCCCTGGCAGTTTCCTTCCTCGTCTCCCTGATAAAGGCTGGCCCAGGCTGCCATCCAGCCCGAGAGGCTCCCCTTGAGCTCCGCGTGCTCTGGGTGAGATCCACACTCAACCCCTCAGGCCACCGGGGGCTTTTGAGTCTTTTCAGCGACACCTTTACCCTGCCCGTCCCTTCCTGGAGCTCCAGCGATGGATTTCTGAGCGCTGTCAAGTGTTCCCTTCACATGCATCCACATTTCTGATGCCACTAAAAGTCTGGTGCTGGTTTGAAGTGCTGAGAGCTCTATGGAAATGCCTTTCCAAAAGGAGTCAGGAGGTCAGCCAAGCACCCCAAGGACAGTTGTTCCCAACACAGCAGCTACAGACAGCGCTGAGGAGGGAAAGGTCAAAACATCCACTGGAAACTGGAGTGTTGTCACACCTTGGGAAGGGCTGTTTCCACTGGGGGACTGGAAACGTGGTGCTCCCTTGCTATATCCTTCCTATCCAGGGTAAAGAAAGCTCTGTAAAGCGTGAAACGAGGATAAATCACATTTACACTTTGCAGGAGACGTGGGACACGTGTTTACAGACTCATTATCTCCTCAGAGCTGGATCTGTCCCCTTGCTGGCAGTGAAGGGCATTGGTGTGGGGTCAGGGATGGCACAGGGAGGTATGGAAATGCAGATTAAATTGCTGTCAGCCCCCCTGACCCGCTCCTGCTCACCCAGACCTCGAGCCCCACTGCTGAGGGCAAGCAGGATGGCTTTTAAAAGAAATGGCTTTTAAAACTAAAATTGCAGCTGAGCCTTTGCTCTGTTTGTCAGGTGGTGCCCAGCAGGGCTCAGGCTGCTCCTTGCTTCCCCTGCTTGACCTCCCCATCCTCGCTGGGCTTTGGGACCAGAGCAGGGAGCCCTTGGGCCATGGTCCTGCACCAGGATCCTGCAGGGCCTGAGTCCTGCACCTGAGAGCTCAGCTCAAACCAAACTGATTCTGTCTGTCCCAGTCTGCACCTGAGAGCTCAGCTCAAACCAAACTGATTCTGTCTGTCCCAGTCTGCACCTGAGAGCTCAGCTCAAACCAAACTGATTCCTCAGTCTGCACCTGAGAGCTCAGCTCAAACCAAACTGAGCCCTCTGTCTGTCCCAGTGAAGGTCAGGCCATGGAGGTGGCAGATTTTTGCTTTTCCCAAGGGCACAGAGGTGATGGAGCCTTTGGAAATGCCTGCAGGGCACATACAAAGCAGAGCCAGACCAAGACTTGGGGGTCCAGAGTCCCAACTTAGAGTAAAAAGATTTGTGATAATACCTTGGTCAGCAGGCTTGGCCCCTCCTTTTGGTAACTCTGGGCTGAAGGTTTGGGCCAGGAGCGTTGGCACCATGGGTGAAGACAGTGCTTTCACCCTGGGAGGAATGCTGCAGGAGCAGGATGGCTATTGGCAGGAGAGCAGCTGGCAGTGGGCAGAGAGCTGCAATTCCTCATTCCCAGAGGATTTCCTGTGTCCCAGTGGCTCCCAGTCCCTCAGGGGCTGCTGTGGGCAAGGCCAGGCTGAGCCAGCTCTGTCCAAGGGGTGACAGAGCAGGGTTAATGCAGCTCTGGGAGCCCAAAATCCTGGAGCTCATTAGTGCTGTGCCCTGAGCAGAGTCAGGGCTGGCGAGGGGCAGCCCAGCTCCCCTGCCATTAACTCCCTGCTCGTTATCTCCAACGCACTAATTAGGGCCCACAGAGGAAGCACAAGACACACAATCGATATTATTGGGCCGAATTTGCAGCTGGTGTAAATTGTCAATGGGCAGAGAACAAAGAATCCCGAGGGGAAAGGAAGGAGCTCAGCCACTGTGGATGGAAGCAGCTGCTTTCCCTGCCAGAGTAACATCAAAAATGGTGCAAAGCTCCAGGGAATATTTGGGATTGCAGGCTGCATTTGCATGATGTTGCTGTTTTGTGTCTGTTTCAGCAGCAACCAACTGCTGAAAGTCAAAATTGAATAATTTCAACCCCTGCAGCAGCCCGTGGGTCTCCAGGAGTGTGGGCTCACATTCCTGTGGATCAGCAGGAGGGGCTCAAAGCCCACCCAGTGCCACCCCTGCCATGGCAGAGACACCTTCCACTGTGCCAGGCTGCTCCAAGCCCTGTCCAGCCTGGCCTTGGGCACTGCCAGGGATCCAGGGCAGCCACAGCTGCTCTGGGAAACCTCTGCCAGGGCCTGCCCACCCTCCCAGGGAACAATTCCTTCCCTATATCGAACCTAAATTTTAATCTAACAAATTTTAACCTAAACTTTACAAAATGTTATGAATTTGAGTAACACAATTAGTTATTTAATCTAATTAATTTTTACATAAATGTTTATCAAACCTGGCCATGCTGAAAGCAGGCAGAGCTGGGGCAGAGCTGCAGCTCTGCTCTGCCAAAGCTTTGCATCCCCACCGTGCCCACAGCCCTGGTGACAGCTCAGGAAACGGATTCCACCAAATCCCACAACAACTGATGGGAACTGCTCTAATCTCTGGAGATAAGGAGTTGCTACAGCAAAGCCAACATAAACCTGAGCTCCCTGGCAGGCTGGGCTGTTGTTTAGCTGCTGTTGCTAGCCAGCTACTGTACCTGATTGCAGAGACCACCCTGTGTCCAAACCTTCTCACTTAACTCGACACATTCATTTTCAACACCATGTGAAGCTCCCAGCCTGGACAGGCTCAGTCACACAGAGCTGAAGGACATTGTTTGGGGAGCTGGAGAGCTGCAGGGAGCATCCCTCAGCCCTCATCCCTCATCCCTCCTTAGAATGTTAATATTGAATATTCCTTAATGTTAATGTTGAATAAATGCTGCTGCAGCATTTATTCCAGCTAAACCCAGCTAAACTAAAACACAGAGTGTTGTCTCTGTTGGTCATCACAGAAAGCAAAATATTTGGAGATAGGGAACAGGCCAACACCCTCCTGTTCAGGAAGCATTGCTCTGTGCCACGGAAATCCATTCCTCTCGTATAGTTTCCTTTATTGCAGCCTTGTTGATTGCTTTTATCCCTCCTATTTCCTGTCTTTACTTTAAAAATACAATCAGGAGTCTTGCTAAGCCCTTGAAATGCTGAGAAGGGGGTGGATCAGCTTGTGCTGGGAGCAGAATCCCACTGAAGATGTCCTCAGGGCCAGAAACACCTGGGTGACTCCTGGGCCACGCCAGGGCTCAGCCCCAAACCCTTCCACACGCAGGAAAATCTCCCCATCACCCAGGAAATCCCACCCAGGAAAATCCCACCACTATCCAGGAAATCCCACCCAGGAAAATCCCACCACTATCCAGGAAATCCCACCCAGGAAAATCCCACCATCACCCAGGAAATCCCACCCAGGAAAATCCCACCATTACCCTGCATGGGTCAGAACAGGGGGAAAAACCTCAGCATTTCTCCTTTTAACATCGAAGCAGGAGTTTGGAGTGAGATGAGGGCGATGTTTTGTGGCTGTTTTCTGCTCTCTGTGACACAGCACCTCCCTGGCTGCCCTGACATTGCCTGGGCTGGAAACACCCAGCTGTGGCCAAAGGCACCAAAACCCAACAATAATACTCTGCACATCATAAACCTCTTCTTCCAAGGGGTGCTGATAAGAATTTCCATTTTTAGTTGAGGGCAAATGAACCATTCAGCCTTTATTTGTTGCTGCTGCACTTGAAGAGGGAGCAGAAGCTAATTTTTTAACTTTTCCTGTAAATAATGCATTAATGAAGACAGATGGGTCAGCAACATAAACAAAAGCTCTATCTCAAGCTGGTTTTGTTCTGGTTTTGTTTCCCAATATAGTAAGCAAATCACCACCACCCCAGTTCCCATCCTATTAACGGTGTTTGCACTCCAAATGTTGAACTGGGTTATAAGGAAGTTTAAATTAACACTGGGCTGTAGTTTTTCAAATGTTTGAAGCAGATGTTCAAGTGCCACGAAATCTTCTTCTTTTTTTTTTTTTTTCCCCTCCTTTTTTCGCCCCTCTCTAAAATCCCAGTAGATTTTGCAGGGCTCCAGCTCTGCCATTGTGCTGTGGGTAACCCAGGCACCAACCTGCTGTCAAAAATCACATTTTCCTTTGGAAGTCCTGCATTGCTGCAGGCTCTGGTTTGCCTTGCTCTCTGAGGAGTCTCAGAAGAGCAGTGCAGTAGTTTTGGGGAGGAGAAATTTGGAATAGGTTCTGGCTGCTGCTTCAGATGATTTTTCCTGAGAGAGCTCAGTTTTGGGGAGGTTCACCTCATGCCTTTAGAGGGTGCTGCTCACCTGGCAGGGCACAGAGACCTCAGAAGGAGATGTGTCCATGATATCAAGGAATGTAATTTTCCCCCTAAAATTGGTATCTGGGCACCCCCAAATGGGCTGGGCAGAGCCAGGAGAGGGGTGCCCTGCTCTCCTGGCTGAACAGCTCCCTGTGACCAGGCTCTCAGAGCACCCCAAAGAGCCCAGAGCAAGGGCAGGGCCAGGAGAACCCTGCTGAGCTGGCAGGTTTGGCCCTCCAAAACTGGGAATGTGCATCCTCCATCAGCTGCACGCAGAGAGAGCCTGGAGCCCGGGGTCACAGCCCAGGGAGGGACAACCCAGGGAGGCTCTGGGCAGAAATCTATTTGAGGAACTGTAGCCCACGTGCAGAGAGCTCCGAGATAGGGATCCCTTAAGGGAACCTCAGCCTTCCAAGTGCTTGGTGAAATCTGCCCTGGGTGCTGAGTGTTGGCTCAGGAGACACAGCTGTCACTGTTCTTGCACAGCCCCAGCAGGGAGGAGGATGTCTTGAGGTTCAGGCTCTCCTGGATATGTGTGGATTTAAGAGCAGCAATCCAAGACCAAAGCTCATCCCTCAGCTCCCTCGCTGAGCTGCTCTCCAGCCTCTTCCTCTCTGGGATTATTTGTTTTTCTCCCACCCCTCTGCCTCTCCTGCCTGCATAGCCTGAAAGCACTGCCTGGAATTTTATTCAGCATCCAGCAAAAAAGGGGCTGCACAGCTGCTCACAATTTCTTATACATGTTCACCTAGAAACAGATGGAAGCAAAAATCCTACTGATGTTGATGATTTTGGTGAGACAGGGTTGCTTTAGTGGCTTACAGTAATTCAGAGATGGATGGATGGATGGATGGATGGATGGATGGATGGATGGATGGATGGAAAGATGGATACTTCCACAGTGAAGCCATATTTTCCCAAACCTTTCTAAAATTAAAGTTGAATTGAAGATTTAAGTCAAATATCTGCTAATATGATGAGATAAAATAGATCAGAAATGAAAGGAGAATCAATGCACACCAGAATTTAATGTGACAAATGAAACAAAAGTCACTGTACTAATGTGGATGGATGGATGGATGGAAGGAAGGAACATAGAAACAAAGAAAATTAAAATATGCAGTGGAACAGTTTTTCAGGGACTTGGAACATTTTTTCAGGGACTCCCAGCTCGGCAGCCCTGGCTCTTGTCACACCCTCACCCTGTTATTTGTGAGTGCTGTGTCTACTTGGACAGGGGCTTTAAGGCCAAACACTTCTGAACTTGCAGAAACAGCCTTGATTTGCTGTTTGGGGAAAGCTCTTTAGGAAATTACTGGCTTCTTGGTATTTTTGCTCTGATCTCTGTCATTGAACTGCATGAACATCCAAGAAATGCCTTTGCATGGGTATGTTGCAAAGGGCAAAGGGAGGATTTTGCTCATGAAGCAGCTGTGGAGCCCTGACAGACACCTCTGATAAATGAAACACCACTCCCAGGAGTTCTGGTCTCAGGTGCAGCTGAAGGATTCAAGAGATGCTCAGTTTTCTCCCAGAAAAGCACAATGAGACACAGCTTTACTTCCTTCACCCCAAACTCTGGCTGAACTCCTCCTCAATCAGCAGGACAGTCCTCATTTCTTTATGAAGAGAAGTTACATCAACAGGCTGGCTGGCCCTAGTTCTGAAGGATCATTATTGGTATTTATTGACAATTTTACTGATATTGTAGAAGCTCACACATGAAGCTGATCAAATGAAACATGGCCTGTGTTTGCTTTGTACCTGAACACTCCACAGACTCTGCTGTGCTCCACCAAACCTCTGCCAGACAAGGACAGAGAGTGAATCTGACAGACACAGAGGGCAGACACTGCTCTGCTTTCTGGTCCCTTGAGAATTTACAGTGAGACTTTACATATTTATGGGCAATTGCAGGGGGTTATTTATTGTTTTTGAGGCCCAGCTTTCCCTGTAGCCTGCTCAGATCCATTGGTGCAGTCAGGGAAGGACAGGGGAAGGAAGGGAGGGCAGATCTCTGCCACGGCAGCGCCCGCAGAAATGAGATGATAAAAGCAAATGTCGGATTATCTCCCTAATGCTGGATTATCACTCCTAACAAGGTGAATGGCTTGTCTTGGCAAATAGCTTCAGAAGAATTGTGGATGGTTTTGAAAGGGTCTGTGTGGTCACACTTCAACCGTTGGCTGCTGCAGCTGATGTCAGCAGAGCAAATGTCACACCTCCCCCGAATTCCTCCAGCGTGCCATGAGCCACGGCTCTGATTGCAGAGTGGCTCGGGGGAAAGGTCTGTCAGGGGTGTCACTCACTCACAGGGTGAGGAATAAAGCAATATCACAGCCCAGGGTGCAGGCCACTATCTGCAGACTGCATAACTCTACAATAAACTACACAGCTGAGCACTTGGAGCTGTGATAGCCCCGCAAGAGGAGCTGCAAATTGGATGAGACCATACTCCAGAACTCCACTGAAATCACTGCAGTGAGGGAGCAGCTCTGCAAGCGAGGGGGTAACTGAGCCATGTGGAACTTACAAGTATCCAAGAAGTCAGCAGCCTCACTCTCTGTGCCACACAACTCAACAGAGAGATTCCATGTAAAGTAGGATCAGTTTTATCCAAGTGGGATTACACACGAGCACAAAAATAAAACATTCTGTATTCTACATTATATTACAAAGGCAGGCAGTCAATAAATAGGTCAATAAATTATGGGAAGCACAGAAGAGTATGTGTGAAAATGGGTGAAATTGGGTTTAGCTGGTGCATGATAAAGTCTTGGGTGTTCATTCCCATGAAGTGTTGGAGTGATTCTTTCAAAGACCCTTATCACTTCCAGGGAAGATAACTTTCCCTTAAAAGTGTAAAACAGATGCAGGGACAGTACAGTAGGCTCTGGTACAGGCTAAAAGAGTCAACATCACTTACACTTTCCCAAGAATCTGACAAATTTGCAGCTTAGTATAAATAAAGTGACGGGTCTATTGTTTCTCAGCTCTGACACCTCCTTATCACCACGATTTGTTGCAGAAGAGTGGTGGAAACATGGCATGTGACTCCATCTGAAGAGTCTGGGGGGAGGAATATCCCTGTGAATCGACAATTCTGCACTTACAGAAAGGGAAGATGCTCGTGTCCCAGTGGCACCAAGGGCTCTGCTGTTCTGCCTGGCACTGCTGGGCCATTCCAGTTGGATTGTGCAGCTGCATCTCATGGGATTTGCTGGCTGGGAACGGGCACTGCTTCTTAGCTGGTAGGAATTTCAAGGACAATTTTAGCTGGTACAATTCCAAGGGTTCAGGAAATTTATTGCACTTCCTTCTGCCACCAAAAGCTCTGGCCCTTGAGAGCCAACCCATGGCTGCTGCAGCAGCAAAGCCAGAGCTGCCTCAGAGTCATTTTGTAATAAACCTGCACAGGGGGAATTTCTTGTCTTGGCCCTTGCCTGGCACTGCTCCTGGGCCATCTGCTTTCCTAAAGAAGATGGGAAAGGGAATGGTGCCCTTCTGCTCCAGATGCCAAATCATCCCTGCCAGTTGCCTTTGACTGAAACAGGGAAAGAGTGAAGAAAGTATTAAGAAAAAAGGAAAACAAACCACCTTGTTTGTGCCTTAGTGATTCAGGAGCTTGAGAATTATCAGGATGTAAGATCTACAGGGATAAATTAAGGGAAAAAAAAGCATGTAAAGACCTTTATGAAGATAATACAGAACACTGAACAATCTAGGTGTGATTGCCCATCGCTCTCATATCTTTAACAGCTCTGGAAAGCCCTGGAGATGCCAATCAACATTGATAAAGTACAAAAATATGCCTTTATTTCCATGAATTTGGATGTGCCCTTTTGGCACCAGGAGCCCTCCCAAACAATCCAGTGATCAGCTCCATGCCCTGGCAGGAGGAGAGACTCGGTCGCGATCTGGACAGCGAAGAGCAGCGAGAAGGAAGCAAAGGAACAAAATATACAATCCCTACACAACGTGCCCATTCCCCATGGCAGGAAACATACAATTATCTGTACAGGCCTCATTAAATAACCTCATTAAATAGCAAATCCCAAATGTACAAATTTACAGACTGAATCATTAAATACTCCCCCCGTGCCCTCCCCGCGCGCGCGTTCCCTCCTACTATCTGCAGCCACACTCTGACACCACCATGCCCTCGTACTTGAACTTGTAGGTGACCACCCCTGCATCCAAGTAGAGGATAGAGATGGGGTCGAGTTTGGTGGGCACGCAGCAGGCCTTGGAGGCTTTCTGGGGGTTCTTCAGGTGAACCAAAGTCTTGACTATGGCGTGCTTGGTTGGCGTGACGTGCTCTGTCAGGGGGTAGGCGCACACCCCGTGGCACTCGTACGCTTCGTAGCCCGCCGGGGCGATGATCCAGGAGTCCCAGCCAATCTCCTTGAAGTCGATGTAGAGAGGAGTCTTTTTGCAGTAGTTGCCTTTGGCGTTCCTCCGGATGCGGGCGGTGGAGTCGTAGATGATGTTGGAGCGCATCTGGAGCAGCGCCTCCTCGCCAGGCTGGTCGTGGAAGTTGCCAACCTCCAGGTTCTCCAGGCCCAGGAACTGCTCGTGGTCTATCATCTCGTTCAGCTCTTCCTTCTCCTCCTTTTTGTCGTTGCTTTGGTCGTCAGAGTACACGACCAACAGGGGCAGGTGCTTGGCCTCGGAGTTGATGTCGATGTCGAGTTTCCCTTCCCCGTTCTGCTCCTCCCCTTCCCTGCTCTCGATGTGAACTTCCAGCCGGTGCGTGGTCAGCCCTGCCCTGCGCCAGCGCCGGATGGCCTCGGTCACCTCGAAGCTCTCCCACTCGCTGCTCGTGCCGTAGATGTGCCTGGAGGCCAGGGCCACCATCTTCCTCTCTTCCCCAGCCCCCACGTGGATGTTCTCCAGCACTTCGAAGATGGTGACCTTCCTGTCAAGCCCCTCGTAGAGCCTCTGGTCCCGCTCCACCAGGGTGTAGAGCCTCAGCTCTGCCATGGTGATCTCCTCGTGGTGAGGGATGGAAACGTTGAACAGCAGCGGGTATCTCCGAGTTCCTGTCACACCTATAGGGTGGGAATCCAAGTCTGGAAGGGACAAAAATCAAATGTTTTAGGAGAGTCAATGCACCCACAAACACACGCACTGAGGGTCATCCAGCATGCTGGGTTTCACTGGGCAGCTCCAGGCAGATGTTTTTTCAGCACTTCCCACAACTGTGCTTGGAAAAAGGGCCGAGGTTATTTTAGATGTGTAAGGACTACAAGGTCCCAGACATGCTACAGACATGGATTTACTGATCCTCCTTCTGGCCCCAGGCTTTCCAGGGAATTCCTTGCCAACTGGAAGGTTTACATATTAAAAATGTGTTGCCTAATAATGACATAGAAATCACTTCTAGGTTGCTATTTACTAAACAAGGGAAAACATTCATTGGTGCAGGCACTGGAACCAACATGAAATGGACAACATACAGTCTGCAAGCACAAGAAATGCATGTGCTGCAGTGCTCCTGTGCTAACAGGAATTCCCTGCTGCTCAAACACCCCTCAAACATGGAAAGGGCCAAGCACCTGGGCAGGAAAAGCTGCTTTGGAAGATGTTTTGCATCAGGCAGAGCAGGTGGTGACACCAGGGTGACCTGGCAGCCACAGCCACAGGCCCCGTGGGCTTTGGGTGAGCAACCAGCTGCACTCAGCCAGGCGTCCTGGGCACCTTTAGCAACAGAACAGGTGAGAAGGACAAGGTCTGGTGTCACCTGGGCTGCCTGTCCTGGCTGCATGCAGCATTCATTTCTTCCCACAGTGCAGGATCTGCTCACGAGGGTGCATTTGCTGCCTCCTCGCAACCCAGGAGGCAGATTGGGACACAGAGGCTGTAACTATAATTAATGCAAAGGCAAACTGTTTGTGACCTATTACTCCCTTCATCTCTGGCCTCCCCAATTTTTCTGTGTTTGTAGAAAAATGACTCTGATAAAGGCACAAGGCCTGGCCATGCTCCACCAGTGCACTTAGGCAAGCCATGAACTTCAGCACATGACTTGTGCTGTTTAACTCCAGTTTGGAGGCTTTGAGGCACCTGCCTTTTTATTTTATTTTATTTTATTTTATTTTTTTCACTTTGCATTTTCATATCTTCACAAATAAAAGAAAAAGGGGGGATTCTGCTTCCATTTCCCTACCAGCTGGTAAAGGTGGGAGCAGGACCCCAGTGCAGAGCCAGGGCAGGAGCAGACCCTGAGCACTTCTCACACAGCCAGGATGTGACTCTGCTCTCCAGCTGGGAAGTCCATAGGGTGCCAGACCTCCTGCTGTTTCCAGTACACCCCTGGGAGGGTTGGGAAGGGAGATTTGGAGTCCGTAGGAAAATAAAAATTTCCCTTACATCTTTATTTCAAGTATTAAGCACTGATTACATCCCCATTTGCAACTGAACTGTTATGGTCCACAGGTTAAAACAAAGAGCTAATTCCAGCCACGCCACCTGATATTTTTCCATAAAAAAGGATTTAATGGATAGTTATGAAACTGGGATTACTGCCAGTTTTCAGCAGGCAGGTGAACAAAACAATTCCATGTTCTGTTTCTCCTTGTCCTTCTCATTGCAAGCAATTAATTTCTCTATCAAAAGAGCTCTTCAGCATAAAAGGAATAGTTCTTAATTATCCAGACTTTGGGGACACGTGAAAATCATGAATTACACAGTCCCTAAACTGCATGTATTTGTGAAGCTGTGTTCCCATCAGCGGTCTCGCTTTGCATCTTGCTGGTTTGGATTGGAGGAGGTGAGAAAAAATCTGAAAGGGCAGAATTCTAAGGTGAATTTTCCCCATTTGCTGCAGAACTTCTGCAAGAGGCACAGCAGGACAGCAGGGAGCTGCCAACACCACCTGGCAAAGGCCAGTCTGTGCCATTTCGGTGCTGCAAACCCAAATTTTTGCAGGTGGAATAACTTCAGATTTGCATCACTAAACCACAGGGTGTTTTATTCCTTACCACGCTGTACTTGGCAATCTTTGTGCTTATTTGTTAATGGTTTCTTTTTCAAATAGCACAAAATGAGAACAACACCTCCCACGTGTGTGCCTTCGCTCCTGCTGCTGAGCAGACACAGCAAGGCGAGGTGAGCAACTGGCCACCACTGCCTGCCACTGGTTTGCCACCAACCCTCCAATAAATTTCTCCACACTGGAGAAAAGGAGATGGAAAAGAACTTTAAATCACAGTGCAGAGTCTCTTCACACCAGAAACTCACTGCTGTAAAGGGTGCCTGGGCCTGCAGGAGATGGGAGCAGAGCAGAGCTTTGGGATTCTCTCCTGGCATCTCACTGCCCTGCAAAACTCAAGTGACTTCCACTCAGCCTCTCCTCACAGCTCATCATTTTGAAACTGCAAATGTTGAGGAAAAAGCAATAATGTCTTTAACTTCATTAGTTAAATGAACAGAGGGTGAGAGAGGCCCCATGGCAGCTTGAACAGCCACGTGTGCTCCATGGTAACTGAACATGAATCAAAGCTCTTGCATTTGCCATGTGGATTAATGGATACTTGGAATTGTTCAGTTGGTAAACGTTTTTGGTATAAAAATGTTTATTTAGTTTAAAGTGTTGGTGTAAAAAGGTATTGGCAAATTATTGAATATTAGTGCTGAAGCCTTAGCTTGTCCTCGTTGAACTGAGGGGAATGTAGAAGGAAAAACAGAGGAAAAAAGAGAGGGAAATGGCACAGGGTGTTAATAATGCCAAGGTTATGTCTTTGATCCCTGTGTGGGCCATTCACTTGAGAGTTGGATTTGATGATCCTTGTGGGTCCCTTCCACTCACAACATTCTGTGATAATTAGGTTTCTTCAGGTTTTGTTTGTTTGTTTTTACTAGGATATAGTCTGGCACTCCAAAGTAAAACCTATTGGTTATCCAAAATTCCTCTTCACTTACTTTTGTGTATTTTCTGGACTGTGTGCTGATCCAAAGGAAGAAAACTTTACAAATGCCATGGGGATCAACAGTGACAAGGCATTAAGAGAAAGCTGTACCTGGTTAAGCTCATAATTTTAAATATTTAACTTGAAAATACACTTTGAACAGTGTGTAAAAATGAGTCTTGCCTTAAATTCAAATATTACTTAAGGTATCCATTTAAAAAATCAATCAGCTGATTACAAATTATATTTGTCACTATGGGGATAAAGAAATTGATGAACTGAAATTACACTTGGTGCTGCCCCAATGTTAAAGACACACCTTCCCCCAAACCCCTCCAGTCTCCAGAGCAAAGGACAAGGACTCTCACCACAGCTGGGGTCTGGGCAGCCCTGCCACAGCTGCTGATTTCCAAGGCCATCCTCACCAAAGGCCTTTTCCCCAGCACGCTTCACACTCCGTACCTGCTCAGGACATTTCCCACTGGCTCTAAGGATGCTCCTTTCTATCCATTCTCCCAGAGATGAGCAGATCTTACCTTCATTTTTGAAGCTCCTGATGATGTTTGCAGAAGGCATCGATGTCCTGTCTGTGGCAAACCTGTTGTACAGCTCTAGCATGTACTCTGGCGGGTCCACCTTGGCCGACTCGTGCAGGGGGATGTCGGAGAGGTTCAACGTCTTCAAAAACTCATTTTTCATGTTCTGGAGCAGCGTGTTGAAATCAACCCCATCTTGCTCGGAGAGGATCTCATCAAAAAGAGGCACGTCTTCCTCCAGGGAAGAGTGCTCCAAGCTCAGGATGGGACTGCAGGCTGCTAGGTGAACCAGGAGGGAGAGGACAGCCCAGAGCTGGAGGACGACAGAATCCATGGCTTCGCCCGAGCCTCCAACCGCGCTCAACGAGCTCTGCCTCTGGTGTGGGCTCGGTGGCGGTTTTATCCGCTGGGCTATGTCACAGAGGGATGACAAGTTTGGAAGCTCTTGTCTTGAAACTTGTGATCCGTCCTGTCTGTCTGCCCCTTCCCCCTCCCCAAAACCAGGTCTCGGTAATTGGATCTCGCTCTCCTCTATGGCCGCCTTGCCTCTCTTATCTCGGCCAGTGGAAGCTGCTCACCAGATTTGTTGCTATCTCGCCATCCCCTCTCCCTTAATGAGCGTTTTGTAAACATTCTGCGCGGGACTCTCAGAGATAGGACAAGTTTCTCCTCAGAGAGGAGCTGCCCTTCCTTTCTCCCTCCCGGTAGCTGACTTTGCCTGCTGTACGTGAACCGTTTCCATCCGCGCGGGTTTCAGCGAACACGAGAATCCCACAGAGCCTCTCTCCAGACGCACCCATCTCACACCAAGGGCAAACAACAGCTCCCTCTGCCCTTCTCAAAACTGTTTTAGAGTCAGGTCTTTACGTTAGGAAGGAATTTCTTTGGGAAAAATTCTGTTCTTCTGCAAAGCCTGGAAGAAGAGCTTTGGTGCTACCAGCAGGCCCTGGATGCAGAGGAGAAGAGCCCAGGGTGAGCAAGGAGAATCACATCCCTCAAGGAGCAGGGAGTTGGGCTTGGTGATCCTCCTGCTTCCAGCTTGAGGTGTTCCATGATTCCGTGACTGGAGTATTTGCAAACGATTCAGAAAATCTTTATTTCATTCATCTTCCACATGTGACTTGGCAAATCACGGTTATACTTCATTTAGCCACGGCACTGCTAAATAAAAAATTATTGAAAACACACAAAGGCCAACAGGTGACGCTGATTTCAGGTTCTCATCAATTCAAGCAGCTCAGGGACACAGTATGGAGAATACAGAAGTGACTCTGCAAAAACATGTGCCAAAATTAATGGCGCTTTTTGTGTTAGTGTGAAAATTTCAACAAAAAAGTGAGCAGTGTGTGGACAAAAATTGGTCTGGTTCATAGATAACAATGCCCATTTAAATCTCCCTGTTCTCCACAGACTTTCCAAAGTGCTCTTGTTCTGGCAGCGTGGCCAGAGCTCGCTGCCTGTCCCCGAGGGGTTCAGCACTCAAGATAAAGAGGCATTTCTGCTCGTGCTGCAGAGCTTTTCCTTGCAAGCACTAAGAACTTTACCCAAGGACTAAACCACTGACCTGCTGGGTTTTCTGGACTCTGCTTTTTGTCTGAGCACATCCACTGATTTGCTGCCCCATCTCTGCAATTTTCTTCCTTCGTCATTTGCCCAAATCTATCACAAACAGCCACAACAATGAGAGCCATGCTCAAGGCATGCCTGTTTTAAATTAATCCTCTATGTTTTTATTTAAATATCAGTATTTTTGTGAAAATCATGTGCAGTGTGGCTGTCATGGAGGCAGACACTGACATGGCATTTTAACTCCATTTTATTAAACTTTTCTTCTTCTGAATGTGAGAAACCTGATGCTAGAGGAAACGGGTGTTATTGCGGTTGCTGCTACATCACATTAGAAGCAGATATTTGAGCTTAGCAAGATTAATTTAGACCTCACTGTGGAGTTCATGGCTGTCTAGAAATCCTCCACAGCTTTATCAAATCTGATCTTTGGATATTTTGGCTTCCCAGAGCTGAGCACAGAAATCTTGGGGAAATTTTGGAGCAGTTAGAGTAATTTCTGTTAATTAAGAGAAAAGTGTAATCTTCTTTCTGTTGATGATTCATCACCAATTTAAGATCTTTACTTCCACAGGAAGTGAGGTTAACATTAAAACTCCTGAGAACTGGCTTAACCATAACTCTTTAGTGCAGCACAGCAGTGAGTCCTGTAAAGGAAAGTTTTTGGGGCTGCTTGTCACAGCCAATGATGCAGGACATTTGTCATGAGGGTGAAAATGCCTCCAGAGCATTTCCTTTTTCAGTGCTTCAATATTAATTTCAAAATTCACTGATTTCATATATATATATATATATGCAGATATTATATTAAAGAGATCATTGCAAGAGCTGCTGCTTGCTGCACTGGGATCCATGCAGGGATGGGGGTTTTCTGTGAGGGTCAGGGCTGAAGGTTTTGAATTTAAAAGGATTTCTGCAGTATTTGTGTCACTTTGAGTGTTTTAGTTGAGTCTCCTCTGTCACTAGGAACACACAGAGTATTTTGGGGTCTGCAGCTGGCCCTTGGTCAGAGGCTGAGTGAAATTCTCTCTGTTATTCTGTTCATGCAGGTGAGCAGTTCCAGAGCAGAGGAGCTTTTCTAGGTTTTTTCCCCCTTTTCTATGAACTAAGCCTCAGCCTGCAGTGCAGCCTGGGTCTCTGGGTGCCAGCCCTGAGCAGCACCATTCCAGCTGCTCTGGGGCTGGGCTGGGACCTCCCTGAGCCCAGCTCAGCCCAGCCACGTCTGTTCTGGCCCTGCCATTTCCCACCCTGCAGTTATGACTGTGTAAAACAAAAAGCAGCGATGAGCACGGGGATCTGACACCCATCTCCTCACCCACCAGTGCCTTCTTGCCTCAGTGGCTCATTAGGAGCACAATTCCTGCTCAGACATTCCAAGTGTTTCCGCATTTCCGCTCTGGTTTTGATAAGTCCTTGAACAATGGCAGAGTGCAGGGGTTGTACACAAAGCAGCTTGTGCTGGGTTTCCTGACTTACTCCATGTAGGCCCTGCTGGGGATCTGCCAGATGAGGGATACCCAGAGAGCACATCTGATATAAAAGCAGCTTCCTGTTTCCTTGAGCTGCAGGCTGATGATTTTAACATACTGATAATTATTTTTTTCTGAACTGAATTGTGTAACAGAAGGGCTTTATTTCATGTCACTGACATGGTTTGTCCTTTCTCCCCCCATATGCACTGCAATTTACCCACACAGTAAGTATCCTAGAAAGAAATTGCTTTTCAAAAAATCAATGCTAACTAGATCACCTGAGGTAGCTGAGGGAACATTAATAAGCATCACAGCTGAACCATTAATTAATTAAGAATTAATCTGTAGCATCAACAATGGCCCCATTTCATCAGCAGTAGGTGCTCATTGGGCAGCCTGGGTTGCAGAGAGGTCACAGGAAGGTCCCTTGGCCAAGGGATACACGAGATCCAGAGGGTGTGATGCTCCTCAGAAGAAGAATGTGAAGTGGTTTTGAGGCATCCTCACCCTTCCTTAGCCTTTTTCTGGGAGGGAGGAACACCTGCCCTCAGCCAGAGGCTCGGAGCAGCCTCACAGGGGAACCTTTCCCAGGAGAAGGTGAACAGTGTTTGCTTCAGTGCCCCCCTGGGCTTTCTAGGCATGAATAGTTCCCCAGGGGATAAAAAGTCTGCCAGTTATACAGTGTCACATCTAATTTCCCCACATGTGGGTTTTGGTTCAGCAGTCTAGGCCTCCAAAATTTCATTAAATTGTTACTGCATAGTAGGCTTCTTTTAAATTGTGAAAAAAATGTTTCTCTGGTCCTTTTTTTAAAAATTTTTTTCAGGAATTTTGCGTCAAGGCTGTTCCCTAATCAGGGACCTCAGTCACACCACTGCAGGGAAGCAGGCGAGGGATGCAAACGTGCTGTAGCAACCAGAGCATGTGATTTGAGGTTTTCCAAAATACAGGGATGGAATTATTGCAAAAATGCCCCACAACGGTTCCTGTCAGGAGATAACTGTGGCATGAGGTAACTGCTGGGTGTGAGATGGGAGATAAAGAGGAGTGTGACACTGACAGTGTGATGAGCTTGCAATGGAATAACTAAAATTAGTTTCCATTCCTGCATCTGCCCAAGTCCTTATTCCTGTATGCCTTGGTTCATGGCTGCTCTGGATTCCCTGTCCATAAATGGGCTCTTCCCAGAGGCTCTATTCCCATTTCAGATGGCACTGGAAAATGAAAGGATGGTATTTATTGAAAGGGTGTGGGGGGAGAAACATGGCAGTGCATTACAGCCTGTGTGATCAAGATAAAAATTCAGGGAGACGAAGGAAAGGGAGAAGGCTGGGCAGCCACAAGGACAGGGAATTCCTTAAACTGAGAGGCAGCAGCTCCTCCAGGCCCAGGGAATTCCTTAACCTGTGTGAGAGCAGCTCCTCCTGGCCCAGGGAATTCCTTAACCTGTGTGAGAGCAGCTCCTCCTGGACCAGGGAATTCCTTTCCCTGTGTGCCAGCAGCTTCTTCTGGCCCAGGGAATTCCTTAACCTGAGACACCAGCTCCTCCTGACCCAGGGAATTCCTTAACCTGAGGCAGCAGCTCCTCCTGACCCAGGGAATTGCTTTCTCTTTGTGCCAGCAGCTCCTCCTGACCTGGAGCACCACTGGCTTCGTGTGGGGAGCCCAGGGCTCATCTCCCTCAGCCATTCCCAGGCAAGTGAGAAGGATGGAGACCCCACAAACCAGCAGGGCATACAAACTACCTGCAGTGCCTCTGGAAATTCCCTTTTCCCCCTCCTTCCATCCTGCTGAGGTGGCAGAAGCTCCAGGGAGGGACTCCATCCATGTGCATTTGCTCCAGAGCAACCTGGGCTGGTCGTGGGTCAGCAGCCACGTGGCAGCACAGGGAAATGAGGAGAAGCTGTGAGCTCCCAGCCAGTGCAAAGCCTGAGGAACTGAAACAGAAAGAAAAGAGCTGGAAAAAATAGCTGGACATGGCCTAGCTGTCAGTGTCCTGTCAGTCACGTGCAGCAAAGGCCCTAGAGCTCCCAGCTCCTGGTGTCCTCGCTGCTCCAGCAGATATTTGGAGGAGCTGCCACTTCCATGACTGGGCTTTTCACTCAGCTGGGAAATTTGTAGCACCCACCAAGTTCACTGCCCAGCCCATTTCAATGATATAATTTATCATTATGTCATTTATGGGATGAAAAATGTCTCAAAATCTCTTGATTTGTCTCCCCTCCTGTGAGCTTGGTACATGCCTTGGTAAATATGGATGCAGTCTCTAATAACATAAAAAATTTAATACCTGTTATGGTCACACAATTTATTAATTCAGTCCCCAATTCAAACCTGGTGAGACATGGTCAAAAATAAATCAATCCCTATTTGATATCTTCACACAGAAAGTGAGAGCAGTGCTAATGAACAGAGAGGAGCTGCTGTTTAATCCCAGGGGTTTGGACTCTGCAGGCTTCTTATCACACTCCCTTCACAGAACAGTTTGACAGAAAAAGGTCAAGAGAAAGTTTTAATTTTACATTTTTGAAATTCTTTCTCTCATCACGCAGTTGTTTTGTGGTGCTTTGGTATTCATGTGGGTGTTAAACTTCAGGAAACTCTCTGAGCAGCTCAGTGACACTGACAAAAACAAGATTGCAGAACAAAACCTTTCAGAAGCCTCCCAGACTCGTCCCCTTTCCTTGTCAGCTCCTTGTTCAAGCAGGTTGTTTGAGGGATACCATTCTTTTCTTAGTCAGAGCTCCATTTAAAAGCTCTAAATAAACAAAGTTCTTGGAAATAATCTCTACATTTTGTCCTTGGGTTTGAGAACTGAGGAGCCCAAATCTTCAACAATGGGGAAAAAACCAGACTCGGGTCAGCAGAAATTATTTTGCTGACAATTTTGATTAATAACATGAAATTATTAAACTGACAACTTGAGTGCTAAGCAGAGATGGAATATTTTCTGGCAGTGTTAGCTGATATCTCAGCATGAGATATTAATGACTAAGTCAACAGCTATAAATCACATCAGCAAAACATGAGGAAAAATTAGACAAGCATGTCTAATATTTGCTCTGTTTATTTAATGTTAGGGTTGGAATCAGAAAGGGAAAGCAAATTGTTCATAGCAGTAGAGAAGATTGATTCATTCAAAAATACTTTTTTAAGTTTAGCCTTAAAAATTCAAAGATGAAAGTGTATTATATTCTATTTTTTGTAACTCAGTAACTGGAATTATACTGGGTAAATTAAGGTTGTCAGAGGCCTCTCTCTGCTTTGACTGCCATGCAGCTGAATATCAAATTTTGTCTTTTCCATCCTTTTGGTTAAGGGAAACTGGCTCAAACACCTCACTAATTTTGACTTCAATTGCAGTGAAAATTACAAATATGTTCTGTTCCCCTTGGCCTGGTTTCTGCAAATTTTGGCTGGGATGCTCAGAGTAGCTGTGCATTGGTCAGGGGCCTGGCCAGAGCTCACAGGGCAGCTGCTGAATGCTCCTCACCTGGAAAATCTTACATCTACCCAAGACAACAAACTGAAGCACTGATTCCTCTCTGAATTTCACCAGCACATCAAAATGGCTTTTTTTTTCTTGGCACCTGTTAAAAAACAGCTCACAAGAGGCAGAGCAAATGATGGTCCAGTGGCAGCAGCTCCTCAGATGTCTTTACAAAACTGGGAATTTCATGGATCCACGGCTTGGTTTGAGAGGAGCTGTCACAGCAGCCTGGTTCAATGCCCACCCCAGTCCTCACCCCAGTAAATATAAACTGATTTTTAAAAGATATTTTCTCCTCTTTCAGCACTGCTACAAAAGGATTGACTTTATGCTACATTTGGTTTTCTACCCAACAAAAAGCGGCTGGAACAACCTTGAGGAGGTCTGAATCACCATCCTCTCCTGGCACACACCCTCAGAAAATTAAATAAAGTGGGAACTGCCTCTCGGTCAGCTGCAAAAAAGGGCAGAGAAAAGGACTGGCAGGGGTGTGAGAGACACAAACCCAGCAGAGGATGTGGCCATGCAAAGGCAGTGTCTCATTATATAATAGAATATATAAAAGGATATAAATATAAATATATTTATATACTAAAAATATTTATATTTTATATTTATATTTTAATATTTTTATAAATATGTCTAAATATATTAGAGAGAAAAATTAAAATCATTAAGAAATGAAAAAATAGTTCAGTTAATCACCAAATGGGGTGTAATTACAAGTGAAAATAAACATCCCACTGGATTGGAGACCTGAAAGAATGAATTGTAATGCTTTACTCTGATTTTACTTCCTGGGAAACTGGGTGACAGGATTAAATGTTTTATTTTTGAGCCGTGGTTGGCTCGCAGTCGGTGTTTTTAGCACATGTCAGAGCCCGGCTCCCGAGAGCCGAGGCTGCTGTCACCCTTTGCCATCTAGTGGACAATGGGAACCTCTCTTCAGTGGAAAGGAATAAGTGCACCAGGACTGGGGTGTATTCCTTGGAAATCTGGCCTGGCTCACCGGCCAAGACATTCATTTATTTTAAATAAGCAATGGTGCAAGACCCAGCTCACCCCCTGATAATTTATAATGTGAGTATGTAAAATCAGGCACCTTGATTGAAGCTGGAGTGAAGAATTTGTCCTCTTTTCCTCTTGCACGTGGATCTTGCTGTGTTTGACCACAGCAATCTGTAGTGGTTGCAGACACACACTCCAGGGGCAGATTTTCTAAAACAGATTTTTTTAATATATATATATGTGTATATATATCTATATATCTATATCTATATATATCTATCTTGATATTCCAGCCAGGAATAAACATGGTTTTAGTTTACAGAAGCTGCCAGTGCACACACACACACACACACAGATACTCACTGAGGCATACCCAGACACTCCCACTGAGCTCTCCAATGTGTCCCTTCCAGCTCAGAATATTCTGTGATCTTCCACATCAAATAAATTCCCTGTTTTTTACAGAACAAGCCTAGGAAGTTAGATAATGTTTCAGATAAAGTTAGATAAACTACCAGAATGTGCTGTTTGGTGGAGAGGAGCTCTTGGGAAGATCAGGTAACTTTCAAGGTACTGAACCACATCCTGACACCTTCTCCCTCTCCAGGCTCTTCCAGCCAATGTGTTTTTAGGATCTAAGCTCGTGCACTGGCTCCCATTTCATTTTGGTGGCAGCTCTGGGTTCCAGCCCTGCCCCTCTCCTGTGCAGGTGCCCAGGGGCTGTGCAGCTGCTCTCCAGGTGTTAAATCTGTGCCAAGGAGCTCCACCTTCTCCACCTGCACCTTGACCTTGGGTGGTTATCAGGACAAGCTGTGGGCTTTGTGCACTGGGAACACAACTCCACCATTGTTCCTGAGATTGGCTCTGGGTGCGTCCCTTGGAAATCACTGGGAATTTTCCATCCATTCCCCTGGAAAACCTCACAGTGCAGGAAGAATCACAATGGATCACAGTGCAAAAAGATCCTCTACCAGCAAAGGACCCACAAAGATACTGATTCCTAATGAGCTCCAGGCCAGCAGGTGTTTCACATCAGACAGAACATCTCTAGGTTAACTGAATTGAGAATTAAAGGTTTAATATGTAAATATATTAATTATATTAATGAGCTTTTGGCCCCTCATGGCAAGAAGGGCATTGAGAGGATGGAGCATGTCTGGAGACTGGAAGGAGCTGGGAAGGGTCTGGAGCCCCAGGAGGGGCTGAGGGAGCTGGGAAGGGGCTCAGAGAGAGAAAAAGGGGATCAGGGGGGACTTCTGGCTCTGCACAACTCCTGCCAGGAGGGGACAGCCAGAGGGGTCGGGCTCTGCTCCCAAGGAACAGGGACAGGAGGAGAGAAAACAGCCTCAGGGGGGCCAGGGGAGGCTCAGGGTGGATTTTGGGGAAAGTTCTTCATGTGAGGGTTGTAAAGCTCTGGCACAGCTGCCCAGGGCAGTGCTGGAGTCCCCACCCCTGGAAATGTTCAAAAACCATGTGGATGTGGCACCTGGGGACGTGGGTTGATGGTGACCATGGTGGTGGTGGTGGGTTGATGGTTGAACTTGATGACCTCAAAGGCCTTTTCCAACCTTAACAACTCCATATTCTGAGATTTTCTTCACATCATGAACATTCAGAGCTGACAGAGGGTGGATTTAAAGGCTGACATTTTCAGACTGCAGTTACTTCAGGCAACAACTGGATCTGATCTTCAGGGATATTTTACCTGTTGCTGATTTTTACCTCTTTGGTCTTTCCCTGTAGTCCAGTTTTAATATCGAGCACCTGCAAGATAAGAAAAACAGATTTATTATAATCCAAGACAGGTCCATAAAGCATATTGTAAACTGTGGCCTAGTCAACAAAGAATGAAATGGCAGGAAATAGCAAGGGCAAATACAGTATAAATAAATAAAAGATCAAACTTCTTTCTCCTGCCTAAGTCCTTTTCTCTGGTTTGTTCAGAGCTGGCTGTACATTCCTGTTTGCCCTGTGATTAGTTATTTTAAATCAAGAATACATTTCTTTTGCTCTGCAGCCCTTTCTAGCATGATCTTTGTGGTTGTTGGTGATACCACCAGGGAGGCTCAAGGGCTCTGAATTCAAAACTGCAATTTGGGAACAGAGGGAAAACTTTTCCAGAGATTTTCTCTGGAAAACTGGGGGAATCAGAGCATGGCCACATGGGTTGTGTGGTTGGGGGGCTGCACCCCAAGAGGTACAGCAGCCCCACCACAGATTTGCCCCTGAGGTGCTGCATCCAGAAGTTTCCCATGAGCTGGACACCTGAACATTGGAAGGGCTGGGAGAGTAGATGGAGAGCTGAAGCTTTATTTACCAAACAACAAACACAGAAGTCAAAATGCAAACTTAATATATAAAAAACATATTCCTCACAGGCCTGACTGAAAACATGAGACTAGAAACTAAAATTAAATCTAGAAACAATATTCTTCCATTTGTGAGGAAGGCCAGGAACACTGCCTCCCTAACTCACAATTAAATGGCAGATAATGAGGTATTAAGGCTGGTTTCAGGGTCCACAGAATACAGAACAACTATTCCTGGATTTAATTAACAAAGTTTGAGCCTCCAGAAACATTTTTTGGACCACCAAGAACCTGCAGCCTGTCATGAATACAATTAATCTAAAAGAACAGCTTCACCATGTATGAAATGCACTTTTATTAACTAGCAGATGGTTTGACCAGGAGCCTGATTTGAAAAGTACAAACTGCAGACCTGGGGCCATTTTCCTCCAAAGGAAGTTCTTGCCCTCTGGCAGCTGCTCAAGGCTCCAATAAACAGTAAACAGTCAGTCTTCATCCCCAAAACACAAACTCCTTCCAGGCCCTGGAGGGAAGGCTGTGAGAGTCCAACCATCCCCTGGGATCTGCCCCAGAGCAGGCAGGTGGCCCCTGCCCTGCCCCATCCTGGATTTCCATCAGCTCCTGACACAAAGGACATGTGGGACACTCGCCAAGTGGTCCCAGCTCTTTGTGCCATTGTATGAAAGGAAAACTTTATTCCAAGGCACAAATCTTTTAGGACTGGGACAGTGTCCTCTGCCCAGGCTTGGAAAATCTCTCTGGCCCACTGCACTCATTCAAACTGCTGCAAATTTCCAGTGGCCCTGCAGGATTCAAGCTGCTTTGCAAATGTGTGGATCTGTTCCCTCCCTTTATCTTCATTCACCTGCTTGCTCCCTCCCCCAGCCATCCTACACAAGGTGAGCCAACACCTGGATGCTGAGGCCAAAGTGAAGTTCTCCACTGGAAAAATCGATTCTGTTTCTGTTTCTTCTCTTTATGGAGCACAAACCAATGCCTGGGCCATGCTGCAGCCCCAGCACAGGAATGGACCAAGGGGGAAATTTGTCTTTTCTGCAGGGGAACCCACAAGGCCCACTGTCGTTGTGTTCTGATTTTGGGTACAAGAAACAGACAAAGCATTCTATTTATTTATTAAAGCATTCTATTTATTTGTATGTCATAGGCTTGTTATGCATCAAAGCTTTGCATAGGCAGGTTGAGCCTCATACCCAAGTTCTGTTCCAGCTGGAGAACATGGTTACCATCACTAAAACATGCAAAAAGGCATTTCCTTGCAACAGAAATGTCAAGAATCAGTTGCAATGAGTTCTTCACAGATTTTAAGGCCCAAAATGCTTGGAATGCCGGCACTGGCACAGCCATCATCATTTGTTGGTGCTAAAAAATCCCAAGAAAATGAAGATAGTATCAGTACCAGTATTTATATCAGTATATATCTCAGAATCAGTATCTCCTTACCAGATGAGGCCCCTGTATTCAGCTAGGAAAAGTCTTAAATGCACAAATCTCAATCCCCAATTATGGCCCTATTCAAGGCTTCTGTTTGTCTCCAAATTGTGCACAACATTTGTGGTGCAGCTCAAGGGCAAGAAGTGTCTGCACAGCTCCAAGGTACCAGGAGGATTTGGGTTCAAAGGGGAGGAAGGTGCCCTGGGGCACAGCCACAATGCCCTGACCTGTGACTTACGTTCAGTGGCCACCAGCTCGTAGAGAGGCAGCCCCGTGCAGAGATTTTCAATGCGTTTCCCATAGAGAATCCAGTCTTTAAAGTGCCCCAGCCTGGAACTGCCAGCTTGGAACTGGGCCCACACATTATTCGGAGAGTATAAGTCCCTCATGGTCTGAGAAGAAAAGGTTAAACACCATCAGAAATGTAACTTTAGCTTCATTCTACTGGAAGAGAGTGAAGCTCAAACCCAAAATCACCTTCCTTTGCCTCACAAAAGAACATTAGATAAAGAAGCTTCATGCTGTTAAATTAAAAAAAAAAAAAATCAATCTATTCAGTAACAAAATTCACTAGATATTAATTGTGCCAACACAGCGAGCCTGAGCTGTATTGCTACCATAATAAGTTATATTATTGGCAGCAAGTTTTGCTGTAAATGTGCTACTGGGCTGACACAAAATGGGCCAGAACTCCAGTTCACCTCCAGGCAATACTTCCAGTCTCCTATTGAAACCTCAGCCTGAACAGAGAAGTCAAAATCTGGTCAAAATAAATTGATCTCTACTTTCTGTTCTGAAAAAAAAAATAAATTTCAAGCAATGTCAAGGTCAAAATATCAGCAGGATAATGAATAAAGGGAAAGTTTGCCTGAACTTATATTGTGATCACCTCAAAATGGTCAAAGGATATCAGTTCCAAGGCCAGGGGATTGTACAGCTCAAGACCCCTCAACAACCCCCTGTAAAACTGCAAGGGGGTCATGATGGTTCGTTATCTTAAAAGAATGTTCTGCATGTGTCCAAGCTGTGTCTTGTCAGAACAGCTCCATCATTGCTAAGACAGCACAAGTCATTCCTGAGCTGTTTTAGGGGCAGAGTGGAGGGTCCCCCTCACACCACACTGCTCCCACCCCTTCCTTGCCAGCAGAGGGTTCCCCACAAAGTCACCTCTCTCTCAAAAGCCAGACGTCCAATCTCTTGCAGGTCTGGGATCAATTCCTTCTTTATTTTCATGATAAAGCAGGCATTTCGTGAAAACAGCCTGGTGGCAATATACCCCTGGGATGGAAAGAATTGAGGTTAAATCATCAGAAATTATTTAAATAAGGCTGACATTAGTTGGTGCTCTCTACTCTTTGGGGCAATCTGGAAGGAACAGCAAGTGCCTGCAGAGGCTGCTGCTGTGGAATGAATGCATTTCCTTTCTCTCCTTTGGGGAATGGAGCCAGCCTGTCCTGGTGCCTGTCCCTGAGACTGGAAGCATCCTTTCTGACAGATTTCTGCTGCCCATGAGTGCTGGCAGCCCATCCCACCTCCAGCCCCACTGAGGTCAGAGACCTTCTTCACTTCCAGGAACTGCCACCACAAGTCTTTTAAACTGCCCCATTGTACGGGTGAAGAAAGGTGCTGGGAGTCCTCAAGAAACAGTGTTCTGGGACAAGATGTGGTGAGAATACACTAAAATAACTTCTGATTTTAAAAACTTCCTCAGAGGCGGATCCCTGGATTTACTCACATGTGTGTAGTCAAAAATGGTGTCAGAGGAGTACACGCCGGAGCGGACGTGCACATCGACGATGTGCTCCTCGCTGTGGATAGTCATGGTCCCAGTGACATAGTTGCTGATGGGATCTCGCAGCACAAAGGTCTTTGGTAAAAAGCACAAAATCATTGTTCATCACCTGGCTTCCATCTTTAGCAGGTACAGCAACCCCCAGTGCTTTCTGCTTCACGTAAATACCAAATCCCTTAAGAACCCTGGGTTCTTGGGATTTGGTGTTTACTGCACCCTGGAGCAGTCTGAGGAGGCTCTTGAGACGGAGGTCAGTTATAAAACAGGCCCTCCTTCAGGCTGGGGAAAACCTGCATGGGACATCCCCGTCATTCTGGGCAGCAGGGACTGGCAGGAGACTGCTCCAGTCTCCAAATGTTTGATTGAGCTAAGGGGACCTCTGTCACCCTGACTTGTTACTTTGCACCTGTACAGAACCTCTGGCAAAAGCTCTTTTTCTCTACACTTGACAATAAGCAACTTGTTGGTTTTAGTTTCTTCTGTGGTTTTCTTCCTGTTCTATTCCCCCTGCCCAGGGATCCAACAGATTTTAAACGCTCACGTGCAGGACAAGGCTCATCACTCTACTCACGTTCAATGCAGAAGTGTGAGCCCAAAAGACTCCCAGGCAAATGAGGACTGCAGCCTGTAAAAGGAATCAGAATTCTCACTTGCCAGAAACACCAGGCAGTGCCATAAAAACACCCAGTCCATGAACTGAGGGAAGGAGCTGGAGCATCAGTTTGAAAAGTCACCCACTTAGCATGTATATTAGCTGAAAAAAAGGGTAAAGATTTTGCTATCAGGATCTCCTTTGCCTGTAACTGAAAAAGCAGAATAACTTACCCATGGCATTTCTGCAGTTTTCAGAAGTCCCTCCTTGATGCCATGTTAGCTCTTGATTTGCCTCTACAACTGCAATCATTAAATCATAACCAAACCCCCCTTCTGAACTGTAACCAATTCTGCATTCTTTGCTCAAATGAGGCTTCCACTGACTTTGCTGACCCAAGAAATGCAAGTTCTCCTCTTTCCACCCAAAGAAACAACACACAGATCATATTATTGTGCCACTGTATTGTACCACTTACTTGAGCATCTTCTTCTCTATCCTTCTGTTTTTAAAAGTGGGGAACTTACAGTATTAGAAGTTCAACAGAAATGGATATACTCACAAATCTCTTCATTTTTCTTTCAGATGAGAGCAAGAGGCTGCAGAAGGTAAGAACGCAAGGAAGTCCCAGAGACCTTCAACTTTTATATCTTGCAGGAGGTGTGGGAAACACTTGACAGAACTTTCCTTCATGACTCGAACAAGTCCATATCTACATGTCGTAAGCCTCCTATCTGAATTTTGGGTTGGCACAGATAACCTGACCCAGATATATTTAAAGCACTCAGTAAGTCTCAGTAAATCAATCACTCTGCAAATGGCCATTATTCACTGGTTTAAACTTCAGTATTGCTGGTTCTATTTTTTTAAATATTTAACAGGATATTGTCCAGAATTAAATTACATTGGGAATAACACTGCTATTTATTCACACAAACTGCATTTTGTCTTCTGAAACGCAATCCCTAACAGCCTGATTGATAGTCTGCAGAGAAATGCTGGGAAGAAACACCTGTGCCATGGTGGCCTCCATGTCAGCCAACAAACAGACCAATTCTTCAGCCATTTCTTTCACTGAAAATATTGGATGGAGCCCTGAGCCACCTGACAGTGAGTGGCATCCCTGTCCATGGCAGGGGGCTGGAACTGGATGGTCTTTAAGGCCCCTTCCAACCCAAACCTTTGTGGAACTCCATGACTCCATTCCATTCTGTGTGCAGGGACTCTTGGCAAGAGGTGCTGCTCATTTCTGATCAATTCCCCCCATGGGCAGAGCACATGGACTGAAATGAGTGACAGAGTTGGGAACAGCAGCTGTGCTTCACAGGACAGCCTGGGGCACTTCTGGCCTGCTCAGCTCACGAGGGAGTGACACGAAAACCCAGAGGCTCCATGGTGTGCACCAAGTCACAAACAAAAGGAGTAGCATGGGGATTCCTCTTCTGAATCTCCACTGATTTCTGCATTTTGTGAGAATGCCAACGACCACGGTGTCACCATGAGAATGTTCTCTGGTGTTCCCAGGGAGACTGTGACCTTGCCTGGACTCCTCCTCATCCGCTATCCCGCGCCAGCCAGTGCTGGCACCTGGATGAATCACACTCTGCTTTCTGCTAGAAGGTCATAATCAAGGCTGGTTCCCTCCCAATAAAACAAGAACTCAAACTAACAGCAAACACATTTCTGTAATTTCTCTTATCAGAAAAAAGGAGAAGGAGATTGTACAGAAATATCTCTCAGCAAACAGGCCTCAATGGAAAAAGAAAAAAAGGAAATTGCACACATTTGCTTTATGCCACCTAAGTCCACATGAGAAAAGGTTATCTCAAGCATAACAATGCTGTGCTGCTAAGCAATATATCAGAAAACACATAAACAGATATCAAATTCTGCTAAACCCAGGTAGACTTATTAGGTTGATGTTGAACTCCTCTTGAAAGCTGGCTCTGTCCCTTCTTCTCAAAAGAATCATTATTTTTAAGATGACAGGTATGTCAGAAATACTCAGAGGAGATTTCGACAGTAACATATTTCACAGCAGGACTCTAACAGGGTTCAGGCACCACAGGTTTAAAAAAAAAGCTTAATTTAACTTTTCCTCAGTGATTATGCCTTCATGTACTCATTTTCTTAGAAGAACACTTGAGAAGCAGCAGCTCCTGCTTCCCTCAGCATCCAAGTGCTGAGGCACAGGTAAGGGCAGAGCAGCAGGAGAGATCAGCAGTTGTTTACTGATGGAAAATTACAACAATAGCCATGATCTGCACCTTGCATTGCATTGACTGAACTCTGCTGATCCCATCAGACAAGGACAAAAACTAAAGGTTAATTTCTAAAAAGCATTTGCCTAATTAATGTGATTGTGACACAGCCTGAGCTGGTTGTCTCGGGCAATGCCTTCGATGTATTTCCAATAGGCAAGCCTTGCTTTTTGGAGACTTTTTGCCCATAGTTCATCACACATCTCCCAGGAACACCCCTGAAAGCAGCAGGCATGTGTTTAAACCCAAGCACCACAGCCCTAGAGCACCCTCCAATAGGAAGTAGCTGAAGGAAGAAGCTGCCTAAGAAGGGTTTAAACCCCTCTAATTTCACCTTGGCCAGTCCTCAGGCAGAGTGAGGCTTAGCTTACAAAGCTGCGACTCAGGATCCCTCGGTGAACCTTGCTACCTCAAATTTATGGTCCCTTTCTTAAATTAGCCCTTAGTCCATAATCAGGTGCTACTCTCCTGAAGAGGCTCTGTGAAGATTCAGGGCTATGTCTGACAAGCAGAAACTTAACATTTTGAACATAGCAAGATTACCACCCCCTTGGTTTGAATGGTGCTTTTGGGCAGAGGCACAACTTCAGGCTGAGTCCTTTGCCACACTGGCACAANAGGGGCGACACACACTCATGACACGTCCACAGGACAATATTCTCTCCTTCAGCACTCAGAGGTGAATCAACAGCCTCAGCAAGTCACATAAAGTTAGGGCTCAGCTGTTTGCTGAGAGTGTGACACAAGAGACTCCAAGTGCAGGATGGTGACACTGAGGTATTTACAGCAGCCTGAAACTGGTGTAGGAAAAATTCCCAAGCATTACTCTGAGTCAGACTTGGACCTTTTTCGTCAAAATCTTCCTTTGAAGGAGATAAAATCTGGGACCAATTTAATACTCATAGGATTGTCTTCAAGAGAATAGTTGTTCACAATAGTTATTCCAAAAGAATTTTTCATCATAACAATAGGAATTCTCTTCAAAAGGTATCAGCAGTAGTTCGGACAAACCCAAGCAACAGCAAACTCGTGAGTTGTTGAAACTCTGTGGCTTTATAAAGGGGTAGCAAATGTTTGATGTCCCAATTTTCTCAACAGAAGTGTCTGTGCCTCCCTTTAGACTATTAGTCCTGTATTTGGAGGATGAGATCACTGTGAAGATGCTGAGGTGCCTTTCTGCTGTGTTCCAGGCACAGAGCTGGAATGTGCACCCGTATTCCAACTCTTCACAACAGGTGCACATGGACATTTCTCAGATCTGCTCCATGTCTGACATCAAAAGCTCGAGGTGAAAAGCTCACTCTTGCAAAGAAAATATTTCAGAGCACATTTTTCCAATAAGTTACTGAATTGGGGCTGGGCAAGTTTTAGAACCCAGTGTGTCTGAATGACGTTCTTGCCTGGGCAAGGTGCACTGCTGGGGCTAAGAGCCATTTCTATGCATGTGTTCTGTGAACTCATCAACAAATAATTCTCCTGCATATTTCAATCCTCTTCAGCTGGACACCACTGCAGAAAATGCTCAGTCTGTACACAAAGTAAACAGGAAGTCAAACTTATTTTAAGACAGCAAATAATTTGATGCAAGATAAGCAGCATGATCTTCAGGTGTTTTGAATTGCAAATGTTCATTTCAGATTGTGATTGCTTCTCTACTTGGAGTTTTCCTGGCTCCTGCTCTTGCCAACCACGTAAGTATAGAGCTACACACAGCTGCTCACTACTGCCACAGGAACCACTGGCTTTAGCTCTTACCCCTGAGAAATGGGTTTCTGGAAGTGAAGCTGCTTTTTAAAGTCTGATATTTAGAAGAAAAATGCATTTTAATTTTTCTATGATAACGAAGAAATTATTTCCATGCTTGATGTATCAAGGGGGAAAAGACAGTTACCATACATGGAATCAGGGAAGTCTGTCCTGAGATGAGCATAAACACTGAAAATAGTGGTGTGGAGAGAAACAAATATTAACATGATTGATCTGGCCACAAAATACAGTAGAATACACTAAGTAATCTGGTGCCAGCAAGATCCTGCAAGGGAAAGAACAGTAAGGAATTATTTTGATTACTTAGAAAGTAAAGGCTTCCCATTTTCATTCTGAGCCAAGAAATCATCTCCCTTTTAATCTGATCTCCAAGAGCAGTAATTTCCCAAAACATGGCTACTGCAGCCAATGCTCTATTGAGTGAAACACTGCTGGGAATCCGGGAAGATAAATCTTTACCTGTTTTAATCTTTTCCAAAAATCAGAACATGGAGAATAACTTTAATGGGCAGCCCAGTGAAAACTCAATCTACTCTGGGATCAGGGTCAGCACCAACCCAAAGGATGGGTCTGAGGCCTGGAAAACCATCTGGGACTTCAAGACTGTAAGTAGCTGCCACCATGGCACAAGAAAAATGGCAAAAGAGACAAACGTTTTCTAAAAGCCACCAAAGTTTCAGCAAAATTTAATTGTATTTTAGAGGAGATGCTTGAAAACATGCTCCTTCAGCCTTGGGACTGTTTCTGGTGCACTGTGTGCTGCATTAGCTTTTCAGCAGCAAATTCCTTCACCTGCCCTAAGCAGGAGAACACATCATACACGTGGCATTACTGGAGGAGGCAATTTACCTTTTGCCAAAGTCTCTCATCAGCCTCCATGGCACATTTACCTAAACCATATAATTGAAAGGACCAATATTTTTCTTTCCCTGTGACTATTTGCACTGTAGGAAGCCTTTCTTTCAACCAGTGCCTCTCTCCAGCAATGCACTTCTCTTTCCCTGTATGTTGTTTGCAACAAAAAGGGGTTTTTGTTTAATTTTAACAGGGCTACGTTGCCACCAAGGTGTTTTCAAAGAACACCTGCATCATTGCTACAACCAGCAAGAGGTTTTGGCTTGGCAAACCCTTTCCTACACCACCTCAAGGAGACAAGGTAGGATGGTGGTTGACAGTGGAGCAAAAGTTGTCAGTGAAAAGCACCTGTTCCTACACACACAGGAGAAAAGGCTCCAGGAACTGAAGAGAACTTTCTCAGCAGGGCTGAGTCGCTCTAAAAGTTGCTTCAGAAGTTGCATTGCCCTGGAATAACCCCAATTACTGTTCAGCCTGGCCTTGGACACTTCCAGGGATGAGAAGCCACAGCTTCTCTGGGCAACTTGTGCCAGGGCCTCCCCACCTTCATGGGGAAGAATTTCTTCCCAGTATCCCATCTAACCCTGCCCTCTGGCAGTGGGAAGCCATTTCTCCTTGTCCTTTCACCCCAGACCCTTGTAAATAGTCTTGCCCAATCCTTCCTCTCCGCTCCTTCAGGTACTGGAAGGCCATGGTGAGGTCAACCAAAGCTTCTCTTCTCCAGGATGAACAATCCCAATTGTTCAACCTTTCCTCACAGCAGAGCTGCTCCATCCCTCTGATCATGCTGGTGCCTCCTCTGGGCTCTGTCCTGCTGCTCCAGGTCCTTCCTGGGCCCCAGGGCTGGGGTAGCTCTGCAGATGGGTGTCACTTGAGCAGAGGGGCAGAATCCCCCTAGAGATGCTGCTCATGCTGGGGGTCAGCCCAGCACGTGGGGGGTTCCTGGGCTGTTGGTGCACATTGGTGGGTCATGTCCAGCCTGTCAGGTCCAGGAGGACCAGGCCCCAGGTCCTTCTCGGCAGGGCTGCTCTCAATATGTGCATCGCCAGTTCTGAACTCCATTTTTGGTTTTCCTAAATGCTGTTTTCTGGCTGTTTCTTTGATGCTCAGGTACTTGGGCTTTACCAATTGCCACCCAGAGAGAATCGTTTCATTATCTCCAGGAACAGACTCCAAAGCTTGAGCCCATATGGAAAACACATCCAAGCCCTGTGCAGAGGAATTCCCTCCTACCTCGCTTACCCAGCTCCTGGTGAGTCTGCTACTGACAGCCCTGGAGTTCCAAAACTAGCACAGGTTAACAGGATTAAAAAAGAAGGTTCAAGCAAACATGAGTCTAGCACTTAGTGAGATCCTGTGGTTTTCTATTGGCTTTTTATAAATCCATGTACACATACCTATGGAAACCCAGCAGGTCTGTCACTCTCCTGTGTACAACGACCTGGAGCCCAGCCATTCTCAGGAAGGTTCTGGGCTCTAGCTCTTGACATAAATCTGGAATTTTTAGGCAACTAGTTGGAAGCATTTCAGCTACATTTTTATCTTCATATTTTCTCAGTCCAAATCTAATTGTTTTTTTCTTCTTCTTTCAGGATCAAACTTTTTAAGAGGATCAAACTTCTCATCAGGATGAAAGTTCTGGGAGTGAGATATCTCATGATTGAAATTTAAGATTAATGAACTGCCTGTTTATTAGTGTGGTTACTCCTGACAAAGTTTGCAGAAGAAAATTCATAGAATTGTGTGCACATTAGTAAGATCTTCCTCCTTGATAATCTTCTCTTGATCATATTTTCAATCATTTATCTTTCTTCTGCTCTGTATGGAAGCTGTTGAGTCTCAGTAAAATTTATCATCAACCTACATGGGTCTGTTCTGTGTTTCTACAAACCCTTTGAAAAAGCAGATGCAATTCCAAAGACAAGTTGCAAAACCAATGTTCTTGCAAAATCCCAATTTTGGCATTTAAACCTCTTCCAGTACAACTTTTCAGGGAGAGCTCACATGCTGCATTGAGTAATTATTTATCAATACTAGAAGAAAACAATGCTATACCTACTATATTACCCATATTTAAGATAACATGAGATCAGCATAACTGATTTTTATTTTGACTTCTAATTAACATAGTAAAATGCAGTAATGTGATACAATGTGAAATGTTTTGCTTCAAAAATAAATATTGCCATGCAATATGGCCAATTGCAAATAGAGAGATGCACTATTGCTCTGACCAGCCCAGAAATTGAATTGCAGATAACAGAATTAAGAGGTGTATTAAATGAAGTCTGGGGTTGAAAACAGGTGTTAGGCCAAAAGTAAAGCAAAAAGAGCCTGAGCCTGCTTTCTTCATTGAAAACTTCAGCAACTCACTCTGTCTGGAAAACACCACATCTTCACCTGCCCTCCTCACTCAGGGGCCCTTTCCTTGCTCTTTGAAAGGAGTTACTCCAAGAGACACTTTACTCACTCGGGAGCACCCCAGGGGTACTCCAAGGAAAGGGCACAGCAGCCCGTTCTCTTCAGGAAAAACCTTTGGGGGACTCTAAGGGTCAACTGACGTGAAAACCAAAGCAAAACTGCACCCAAGAATTTTTTAGCACCTCCAAAGAAAAGCAGCCGTAGGGTTGCAGCATTTGAAGAATCGTTCCTGTCTGCCTTACCTGGGGTTTCTGGAGAGACTCTCCTCTCCTTTTCCAACCTGACACCGAATCACACACCGAATCACACACAAATCACACACAGGATCACACACAAATCACACACCGAATCACACACAGAATCACACACAGAATCACACACAGGATCACACACAGAATCACACAC
>VYZP01053311.1:0-10579 GCA_013400635.1 Hypocryptadius cinnamomeus
GAGACAGAGCATACCATTTAACTAAAATATAGCACCACACATACCTTTAAAATATTTGTATGTATTGATGAGATCATCATCAATGCAACTAAGTCTTGTCCAGCCTAAAGGTTCCTAGCTGTCTCAGTCTTACCTCATTAGAGAGATGCCCCAGTCCCTTAACTCTTCTTAGCCCTCCTCTGGACTTGCTCTAGTAGTTCCTTGTCTTTCTTGAACTGGGGAGCCCAGAACTCAACACAGTACTCCAGATGTGGCCTCACCAGGGCTGAACAGAGGGACAGGATGACCACCCCTGATGTGCTGGCCAGACTCTTCCTAATGCATCCCAGAACACCACTGGCCTTCCTTTCAAAGATGATTGAGAGTGGTTTAGCAATAACATCAGCCCTCTCCCTCAGCACTCATGGGTGCATCTCATCAGGGCCAATGCATATGTGGGTGTCAAGTTTACCTGAGTGATCTCTAACCCAATCCTCCTCAATCAAGAAAGTCTCTTTCTCCAGACTCTTGCCTCCAGGAACTAGGATTCCTGAAGGCTGGTCTTAGCAGTAAAGACTGAAGAAAAGAAGGCATTCAGTAAGTCCACCGACCAACCAACTTTTCCAACTAACACAAAACTGGTTTTGATTTTAATAAATCAATAGGATTATCACATAAAGCCAGCCTTTGTGTGCTTTTCTGAAATGAAAGAGAACCTAAGGTAGATATACATCAGTCTGCTTAGCGCCTTTTGTTATTGTCGTATTTTCAACTGTAATACAAAATAAAGTATCAAGCTACCTGGATGGCTGCCAGAAGCCCACTCCTCAGTAAATGGCCACCACTTTTATGGTAGGTGAGAAGCAAAAACCCGACTGCTCTTAAAATGCTGGTCCTTCTGCATCAAATCACAGTGCCCCTGGAGACAGAATGCATTATGCCATTTTCTGTAACACTTTAAGGTTACCAATTACTCTTTTGCTAGATATACACACTATAAGGATAAAACCTATAACAGATTGAAGCAGTTATTTTAATTAGAACAAATGAGTGGTTTAGCCTGCATATCTTTGATCATTGTCATGTTAACAAACTGAATAACAATGAACTCTTCGAACAGCGGGCTCTGCTGGGATTTCTGTAGCACATAATGTCCAACTACAGCTAAGACCCGCTAAGCCAATGCTTTTGTTTCCGTATGAAGTTCCATCACAAAGGTAAAAGTTATCCAGTATGTTACACATTAAACACCATCAATGACTATTAAGTCTTTTACAGAGAATTGTCACTGTCAAAGGCTAATCTTCTTTCCTTTTTATCATAATTTTTCTGCCTGACAAAAGGCACTGATAGGGTTTATACAGATACAAGCAATGTCTGCTCACATTCATTAGACTTATCCTACTTGTCTAGGTAAGAGACAAAGGTGTATTTAAATAAAGTTTTCCATCCCAACAACATGTGAGTAGAAATGTAGATATTCTACTCTGCATGGTTTTCATTAATTTAGCCCACTTTTATGTGCTTACATTCCTATCTACCTTCAAAGAAACAGAATAGAAAAAGACAGAGGCAAACGGTTATATAATTTCACATCCATTTTAATGCTTCAGTACTGTTAGCACTTTATTGTGTCTTGAAGATGCTCTTATTTTCATAGCAGACATTTCAGTTCACAAGACGAACTGTTTGTTCTTTCAGTCCCCCAGTACAGCTCATCTCTGTGTGTTCTATTTGATTTAGAAAAGCCAAAAACATGTGACAGCAGGACTTCTTATCAAATAAGGCCAGTAGTTTAAAGCAGCTTTAATAGCTTAAAAAAAATGAAAAAAAGAAATCCCATCATCCTCCAAAACCCCTATAGGTTTTGCAAAGTGCTGGAAACGAGAGTGACTTGCAATGAGCAGGTGCTAAGCATGTGACAGGGGAGTTCACAAAATAACAGAATATAATAAAATTTTCTAGCTAATGATTTAAAATATAAATTCTCCTACATTCTTATACAGATTGGCAAAAACATGTCACAATTGATCTTGCAAGCAGAGTCATCCAGGACTGTAAATCTGCAGAGCGACATCCTTGACACTGTTTCATCATCATCATCATCATCACCATCATCATCATTATCATCATCATCTTCCTCATCATCATCATTATCATCATCATCCTCCTCATCATCATCTCTTTACCACTCCCACAAACTCACTGGTTTTGAGCACCGCGTTGCCTCAAAACACAGCCATGCATTCGCACCACGCAGCACTACAAGTACCGAGCACCTTACTTCCAGTCTCCATTTAAGACAATGGGTCCCATGTCCTTAAATGCTCCAAAGGCTGACAGAGGAATCTGTGGCCAAACAACTCCACTCCCTGTGAACACAGCGCAATATCTTACTGGAAACATTAAAGGAGGAGAGAGGCTTTCTTTTCTCTCTGTACTTCTCCATCTGCTAGTGCTGGCCTACTAACTCAGCACCTGTTGTGGTCACGCTGAGAAGGTTTGTAAAGCCAACACGACTTCTATATATTTTACCAGTATTTTACTGAGTAAGTAGCTTTTTTTATTGGTGAGGTTTAGAGATGATACAAAGATTAATGGAGTAATAAATACTAAGGACACAACACTTTTACAGAATGATGTGGATGATTGATATCAAAGGCTGTATTGAACGAGTTGTATTTTAATAGACCAAGTAAAAGCTAATATACTTGGGAATTAACAATTAACATTGTACTTAAAAATTAGGTGCCTAGGAAAACAGTGGCTTAGAAAAAAGATTGTGAGGGCCCTGAGGGTATTCACAGGATTCATTGTGCCCAGGTCCCCAAGGACCTCCCTGTACCCAGCCCAGGACCCCATGTCAGTCCCCTGTGGCCATCAGACCCTGCTCCATGAACTCCAGAGCAGGGCTGGCCTCAGCTCCCTAGCATCCTGCCCTGCCCCGTCATAGGCCCTGCTGAGTCTGTGGGCGCACAGCCTGGCCTCAGCCTGTTCCCATCCCTATAGATTTGTTCCCTGGCTGCCCTGCCTCTGGCTGGGCCAATAGGATGAATGCTGCCAGACTCTGTCCTGATGGTCCCCATGCAGAGCTCCAACTGCTCCATGTCCAGAGAGATATTTGGTACCTCAACAAGTATTTGGGAAATTATGCAAATAATTGTTCTCAGTTCTATGAGCAAATAAAATATTTTAAACTTTACAGAATTGGCACTGGTTGAAATGATAAAAACAGCCAGTCAAGCATGCTTCAGTAAATAACAAGAAAAAAATAGAAACAAGGTCAGCGCTTATCTGTGCAAATACTGAGTGTGTGACTTGGCCACTATTTGTGAGCACTTGGACATCCAGAGTGAGAGGTCAGATAGCAATAAACATCAGTCTTCCAGTCTGAAAAACAGCATCAACTGGCTTGAACTTGAATTTAGACAAATTCAACCATGGAAGACTTTACTTTTCCACCTGTGTGGGTGAGTAGTCTCTGGATGACAGGATCATGCTAAGGACTTGCACCACATCCATATGTGTTGATGCCATAACTCACCATTACTACTTAAAGATTCTTGTCTTTCGTAAGAGTATCTTTCAGTCCAGAGGTACGAAAATATTTATATATTCACCAAAAATAACAGTGCAATCCCTGGATTTCTGCTGGATCACTGGGATGTTTTGACTTTCCTCATATACATCAGGTGGTTGCTCATATAATCGGTAATTTATGCCCACTGCCTGAAAAAATGGGGGTCTAAAAGTCACTCAGATAAAGCAGTAAGTACTCTAAAACAATGAAAGGGGATGCTTGGAGCACATTTTTTTTTATTTTTTATACAAAATGATGTGCAGATCTTTTAATCTGTTCTAGCTTCATCGTGCATATCTGTGTTTAACTCTTTGCTGGTGTTGTACTTTTGCAGTCTTTCTGTAATGGGCTGGGACATAGCTTCATGTTTCTCTCCTTTAAAAGTAAGAAAATAGACTTTTCTTTCTGGATTTAAATAACTTATGACCATTAATGTAATGACTTGGGAAATTACCTAAATATAAAAACTAGGAAGCTGCTGAATTCAAAGGTTCAACTGGTGCAAGTTATTCACCTTCCTATATCTGAAGATAAATGAAAACTTGAAAATAGAGGAAAAAATGAAAAACGAGTTTACACAAGATATAAACCTCACTTCATTGAGCATATTATGGAGACTGATAATGAGAACTGCATTGGCATTGTGTTTGAATTATATATTGCAATTGCTATATTTTGCTAAGCATAAATTACATTCATGTTGTGTTTTCAGCATATTTTGTATCGCTCTGCTAAATCAGAATTCCTGTGTAGCATCAATTGAATTCCTGTGTAACATCAATTGTCTTCAAATAAGTAAATTTGTTATAAACTTTAGCTATTCACACATGCAATATCTAAAAGTACTTGATCAAAGAGTACTGAACTCTTATGCTTTATAAGTAATAAATGTAAGTCTCTTCACGAACCACCTGCAGCTCTCGATACTGAGGCTAACTCAATTCTAAAGCTGATGTAAATCAAAGTGACTTTAGTTACGAGTGAAATTATGCTAATTTATATTGGCTGGATATCTGATATGTGAAGTCCACAAGACACGGAACACTAAGCACATACTTAAATGATTTACAGAATTATGATAATGGAATTTATTTATTGTTGAAGTGCCTTCTTGCTGTCAGACTTAGAAGAAAAAAGCATCACCACACATAAAAAGTATGCTTAGCTGATTTCAGACAGATAAACAAAGGTTCCTGTAGAGGCTGAGCTGAAGATAAATATCTGAATGGCAAAACACATAAGCAGAAGTATACAGTAGAAGATTAATGGCCACAGGTGCTTGGCAATGGTCATTCAGAAGTTTGGTTTGTTTGGGATTCTTTTTCTGGTAACTGAAAGCAGCATAGAAGTTCATTCTCCAAAAAAGGTTTGTCTTAACAAAAAAAAAAAAAAAAGAAAGAAACCTCTTTTGCTAGCTCCCTAGNAACCTCTTTTGCTAGCTCCCTAGAACTTTTCTTTCTTGAAAGTAGCAACCCTTCAAAAGGTGGCACTGACTGCAGTAAAGGACAACTTTATCACAGTTTCTTTAAATGTGTGTTATCCTGGAAAGGCAGAAGTCTAGTTCAGCTATGTTCATGATACCTACCTTTCTCTGCAGCAGTGAGAGGAGAAGTGTTCTGTGAGCTTAGAACAGAAATTTCACTGACAGTGTGAAAGCCTATGAAAAACTGACAGGGCATATTCTCCCTTACAGGGATCTACAGCTCTAAGAGAAACACCTTTCTCCCTTCTAGAACTAAGCAGAATCAAAGGACTGAATAAATGTAAAAATGAACGTAAAAACTGATGGTTAAGTTCCTCCTGCTCAGAGCAGAAAACAAGATTGGCAACAAAATTCTTAATTTCCCCTAAGATTATTAAAAAACATCTGTTAAAGTATCAAAACACATTTGATATGCTGTGCCAGTTTTGCCAATTTAGACATTTCAGCAAGAAATTCAATTTGACCTGAAACATGTATCAAACTGTCACTTTCATTCTCCCAAATTTAATGCAACTTATGCTGTTGGAACTCTTGAGGTTATTCCTAAATGTGATCCCACTGAAGACACAACGAAAAGTTTATGTGCACTTCTACTTCCAAGAGTTATGATGGGAAAAAAAAAGAGAGAAAAAAGGATAAGCTCAGAAAATCTGCACTATTGTTTCTCTAGAAGGGTAATTAACACATATTCCCAAAAGAACTAAGGAAAGAAGGAAAGAAACTGAAGATTCCCTTTGGGCAGGATAGTAACAGTAGCAGGCATTAAATATGCAGGCAGCCATTAGGCATGATTAAAGATTAATCCTGTGTCATAGAAAGGACTTGAGGTTGTTACAGGTCATGGCTCTCATCTCTATTATTTGGCTTACTGTTTTTATTTAATTAGCTTGACTTAATGAATCTTTGGTTATAGATGTCTGGCAACCTAGATTATTGTGCACCATTTATTAAGTTAAAGGCTCAGCTACATAACTTTCTCTTAGCAGGTAGCTTCCACAGTTTCATCAATAAGATTCTGGGCAAAACCAGAGGGGGATCTACGTAAGAGCATGTTGTTACGACTTTATTTACCAAAGTCAGCATTAGAGGTTCTCCTGGAATTGGTGAGATGTGTAAGCTTATAATTTGGTGATAGTATTTCAGTGCTTCCTATTACATTAGTTGCATTGGTAAAATTCTCTAAGTCAAAAATCATATTTCTCAAGAGGTATCATGTATTGTACTGGCCATGTCAGTGTATTTCAAGTTTTTGTGTTCTGCTCACTGTCTTTTAACAGAAATTAAAATGTTAGAATTAATGCTTAAATGTCAAAATTAATTTTAAATTAATTTTGACATTTAAAATTAATGTTTAAATTCCATTTAAACATGAAAGTACTGAGTATGTGAAAAATTAATTTAAATCACTTTTTTTTTAATCTTTACTTCCTCAGGTTTTTTTTTGATAATGGAGATCTAACTAAGACCTTCAAGTACTTTCCAAATAGAAAACATTTTCTTTTGCATTTGTTTTTATTAAATCTTTGCATTTTGCATTAAAGGACTATCTTCTCTCCCTTTTAAAAACAAAAAGACTGCTATTTCCTAAACTTTGCCTAGCAGTCAGTTAAATCACATGAATGACTGAATCTCAGTGCAATGTTTTTTTTCTCTCCTGCTTCAATTAGAAGCGTAGTTAATCAAACAAATAACAATTAAAAAGAACATCTGTAAGAATGAAAGAACTGAGGAAAACAAGGCTTATGATACAAGGTAGGGGAACAGTAGATTCTCTTTCATCTTCTTCTCAGATCTTCTGTCTTCCACAGCATAATGAAAAGAAAATTACCCTGTCCTTAAAAGTCTTGAAAAAAATAATCACAACTTCACAAACACATAAATGAAGGGGGGGGTTCCCTTTCTCAGTGCACCAAAAAATGTCAGCTTTCACAAGGTAAAAACTAATAAAGTCATGACATCAGTTTCCTTTGAATGGAGGGCTTTTATGACACATCAAATCCTAGAGAAGAGAACTAAGGTCATTGTGGCCCAGAATAAAATGAAGACAGCTAAGGATTACATCAGGCTTCATGAAATTCACAGAATTTGCATTAGAGTAATTTGCAGCACATCTGGTGTACAAATTAGCCAGATATGCTAGTCAACTACTAGGTAGGCTGTTGCAAAATATGGAGTTTGGAATCTTTAAGGAAAATAGGGGTCCATGCTAATCTACCAGTTACATACAGAATTTTCTGAAGGATGAAGCTAAGAGACATGAAGAACAGGGAGAAGATGCTATACTAACTTCAGGTAACTCAATTTTTTTTTTTCTTTTAATGGGACAAATGATAATGTTGTATAATGTAAATTATAATGTTGCATAATGCATGTATAATGGAACAAATAACATATGCTACCCTCAGTAACATTTTTGTTACTTTCAGGCCTAGCAATTTTCTATCAAAGATGCTTGTCTTAGCACTTTGGAGAACCCAAATATTTTGACTATGAAAAGAAAAATTTCTTTACAATTAAATATTTTAAGATGCTTTAAAAGAACAAAAGGTCCTAGGGAAAAAAAAAAAAAAGGGGAAAATGCATATCTTGGCCTTAGGCTTACTATGAAATTGGAAGACTGTATCCAGAAACTTCTGGCAGAGATTTGTTTAGGTACTGGGATAGCCACAATAGGACAGATATTCTTGGCCATTGGTCCTTGTAATCATGTTATTAAAAAAAACTTATACCCAGAAAGAAATTTAATGATTTAATAGACTCTTTATCCACTGAGCCCCAAATGCAGTCGAGTCAGCTGCAAGTTCTTAACTGTGCATGAAGGATGAAGCTATTCTCTTGTTATGAAGACAGCATCTCTTCAGCACATGCTGATGACTGGGTAACAGGCAGATAATCTCCTAATTGTTTACCTTGATAGTGACCAGAAAGCTTACAGCTGAACAAGTATGAAAATTAAAATTCAGATGACACCAAATTCAATGGCAGCTATTAGCAATGTAATTAGAGTGGTTGATTAGAAATGTGCATGAATGTATTTGAGACTTCAAGTTTGTGTCAGACCCTAAAAAACAAAGGCCTTTAACAGTCTGAACTATAAAGCCGCCAATACAGCATGTTCTGAAAATATGTGAAATGTACATAAGTCTATCTGATGTGTCAGATAGAAGAAAGATTTAAGGATGATAAATTCTACCCACTGAACAGTGCGACTTTGGGGACCGACTTTGGCAAAACTACTTAGAATAAGAACAGTTCAAACAAGCTACTTTTCATGCAATGGAAAATACTTGTGACATGTACAACTAAATGAATTTTGAGCCAGGAATTAGCTTTTTTCCTAAAGTTTTTACAATCTGAAACTTGAATGTAGTGTCTTCTCTTCTCCACGTAGAAGGAAGCAAATATGACTCAAAACTCAGAGAGTGGTACTTTTGTTTTTAAGTATTTAAACTCAAGACCAGATCAAGGCAAATCAAAAATTGAACCTCTCATACTGTTCTCCTGCCTGGGCTTATACTGATAAATTGTATATATCTACATCTACATGATTTCTTCTATCACTTATTTCCCTTCATTAGTAATGTCCTTGGCTTCATTCCCAGCTCTTTATCCCTTCTCAATTTTGGAAATAAGGCCTGTGCATCACTACAGGGAACCTGCATTTAGTTCGGTATTAATAAAGCTTTACTATAAACACATGGTGCACTGAGCAAAAGAGAGAACTGATACATTGGACTGTGTCCAAGAGTTATTTAGTTCCATATCCTGTCTCTGACAGAGGACGATATAAGAAGCCTACAACAGGCAGATCTAGGGTTATTCAATCTAAAAGAGAGCATATTTTAACCTTTAGATTGAAATTCTCATTTCAAAAAAACAGTTTATAATTTGTTAGGAGGTATGAAATATATTGTCAACGTCACTATTCCTTTTTTAAAAACCTCCTTAATATTTGACCTAAGTCATGTCCTGCTTTTATGAGCTGCATAAACCATTTACATGTACATAAATAAAACAACTGTAAACCTAAAAGTATTTCTGGATACCATTACATTTAATTTCAATTTACTGTCCTTGTTTCCTTTTGTTCAGAGTCATGTAGAGTTTGGCATATGAAAATAAGTGATACATAACAAAAGGCAGAGAAAACTACTATTATAATATTCCTCATTCCTCTTTTCTTTTGCAGTAGTTTTTGTTTCTTTCGACACAACTTCTTTACAAATTTCATTATTGCATTACACATAGTTAAACTTCTTTTTGTTCAGTGATATCCTTTAAGATACAGGAGAGACAGTATTGCATAGCATTCAAGAAGAGGTGGGTAAAGCATTATGATATCTTCTCTATTCTTTGTTTTCCTTTTTCTTATGCATATTAAAAGATTGCCTTTTTGTTTTCATATATCAATATGTTAAGTTAAACACTCCTTAAATTCTATACCACTAGAAATTACATAAATACAGTTGTGGATTTTTAAAGTTGATATATCCTACTTAAAAGAACAGAAATTATAATATTTAATTCAATTCTAAGCTATTTTGCCCTACAATTTTAATGTATTGTATTATGTTTCATTTAGCATTTGTTTCAGCTGCCTTGGTTACCTAAAACCCTCCCACCAATTTCTCTGATCCTGAATGAACATTTCTTTGAAGTTAAATAAGTCATCTGCAAATATACTTACCTCATCACTCTGTATTTTCACACTATATAATACGGGTATTTAAAATAAAGGTGAAAAGACCAAATAGAAAACCTTAACTCAGTCTCATTACCGCAGTTTTCCCAAAAGAAAAAAAAATAAATTTCTTTGCATCATATTTTATTGAATATTTGAACTGTGACAATATTTCACTTCTCTATGTATAATTACTTCTTTTAACAACCCATATGAGAAATAGCAATTGCTGTGTTATAAGGACATTAGCAACATTAAAAAGTGAACCCAATTTATTGATAATGGATTATTTTTGAGTTATCAGAACATTCCCTCAGTTATAATCCCATATTGTCAAAGTATTTGATGGGTAATGAATGTCTTTCAAATATATGTTAATGCTCTGTTTTTCTCAAAACAATAATGGTTATTTTTTTAGTTTTTTCACCATGTGATAAACAGAAAAACATTTAGGAGAACAACTCAGAAATGGCCACCACAATTCTCATTAGCAAAAATGCAAAGTGCAAGGAAAATGCCATAACAGGATGATACTGGAAATGGTCTCTTTTTTAGGCAGTAAACAAACAGGAGAAAAGCCAGTGGTTGTTGGGTGGTGCATTTAGTTATTTATTCAACACTCAATTCCCAGTGTGTCATATTGGTGGCTTACCTTGAATATACATTCCTGAGTATAAGCCATAGAAAGAGTCAATTTCACATGTCAGGGACTTTTATTTATGAAGTGCTATAAACAATTTATATGACTGAATTTTGAGGGGAAAAAAAACCCCAAAAACTTTCCTCCTTTCTATTTCCTCATTTTACATAATGCTTTTCCTAAAGGAATGGAATGAGGGAATGGGAAAATCAATTG
>VYZP01053316.1:0-14480 GCA_013400635.1 Hypocryptadius cinnamomeus
TCTTTTAACAGTGAAAACTGGAATAGTTCCTTTTATCAAAGAAACTTCCTAGGGCTCATGTGTCTTTTTTTTTTTTCCTTGAGTCTACAGCATATTTAAACATTTCCCATCTTATTCTGAAATTCAGCTGTGATCCCAGTCTTCCCATTTATGTAATATATCTCTTCTAGAGTAAGAGGATGCTTCCAGACAGCAGGCCCTTCTGCTTCCTTATGTGCCCATAAAAGTGTGGAAGTAGGGAAAAAGTGTCCTGCAACTTCCTTTGGGAAATCATCAGTCACGCAAACCTGAAATGATATTATACTTTTTATACAGAACTATTTGTTTATACTGTTTGTGTCTTTGTGTATTGGGCAGAAATTTACACAAGGCTGAGTATGCAGAAAAAAGAAGGTGTTGGCTCAGACCATTCTGATTCAATCCAGCTCAGTGAACTGTTTTCTTTCTGAAAATAAATATTCTAGGAACACTATTTCTATCTCCAAAAAAGTAAACACTTAATACCCCCAAATCCTATAAACAGCAGGTTCTAAGTAAAACAAATCCTACTGAAAATTGGTTTGACTTCAAAAGAAGGTTCATTAACAGCCACATCCTTCTAAGGCAATAAAATCTTAAATTACGCACACAAACTGTGTATTCTAAAGAAAATTTTTAAATGTATGGTTTATGCAAAGGTATAAAACATCTAAGTGTCATGGAGAATATTGTAGGGAAGATGTCATTTTGCTTGTGGATCTGAAAAGATGAGTACATTCCTAATTATGTTTGAAGGCTGTTCCAGACCGCATACAATAAATCCAATTTGCAAGAAGGGGTTTTTTTTCAGACTTCCATTAACTATACTGAAGGTTTCTTTTAACTCAGCCCCATGAAAACAACTGGATGTGAGCTTCTACTCTTATAATGAAAGCTTTACAGCTTCTTTTTGTAAGTCTTCATTGATTATTTCAGATTGCATGAAAGCTAATAAGGATATTTATTTTAGGTTAACATAGCAGGTTTAAATTGAATACGCTTCTTACCTTGAAACTTCTGTGGATAAATAATAATAATATTGTTGCAATAATTTGTTTCTACATCCCCCAAATTCCTGAATTACTAGTCAACAGGTCTTCCATGAAAAAAACTTAGTTTTTCCTACGTATTTCAAGTTTTATGTTTCTTTCCATTAAAGTTTCCAGCCTTTTACAGACATATTTAGTTTGGCAGGAAGAATCTGGTGACTCATAGACTGTAGAAATTTGAGAGCAAGCTACTGAAAATGTATCTAATTTCTTCTTGTGTAATTTGGGAGCAAGCTACTGATAGTATGTCTAATTTTCCTAGTTTAATCAAATGTATTATTGGCAAATACATCTCCTGAATAAAAGCCATGTTTATTTCTGAAATATATAGCTAAGACTAAATGCAAAAACACCATATATATTTGCTTTTAGAACACTTCTGGGTTTTTTTCTAATTGTTTCTGGCATTTCTCTCTAAATCAATGGGCACTGAATGAAAAACAGAGGCACTAGTTGAAACAATTTGCATTACAATCCTACTTATATTTTGGAATTCAGTAATGTAAAAGCATTCCTTATGATGTTTTTTGGTGGAGTTTTTTGGGTTTTTTTCATATTTTCAAGAGAGGATAGAGGTGTAGGAAGCATAGGTGATGTTATTATACCTCCATGATTTATATAAAGAAAAATAGATGTATTCCAAATGATCTCATATGTATTTTATGTTATTGACTATAGTGTTCCTTTCATGTCTTTTCAGACAAAAGACTTTTAAATTCAGACCTTCCTAGACATACATCATTTTAATTTGTCCACATACAGAATGAACTTGCTGAATGATTAACACTGAACAGAGTGTGACCTGAAATAAGGAGATTCTTGTTCCGATTCAGTCCATCTACTTTTGGGCACTAAAATGAGGATTCTGAGTTAGGACTTTACTCAAGATCATTCTGCAGTCAGTGAGAGGACTGAAAAATTTGCAGGGCTCTCATAAAGTTATGAATTTTCCCTAGGACATACTTTTCTTTCTCCACTAAATTAAGCAAGGAAACTGTAGCAATTGTATTCTTATGCTCATTACATCAGTTGAGTAAGGACCCTCCATTGGGAGCCTAAATTTTGGTGGAATTAATCTGTTTAAAACCACACAATGAACTTCCATGTAGAGGTAAGGATGCACTCATACAGATCCCATTTTAGATCAAAGCAAACCCAAGATTTTTTAGCTGCTATGGTATAGTGCAGTTAAGCAAAGACCCAGAAAGTGCCTTATGCAGGTAACACCAGTTAGAGCTGCTCCTCCAGCTCTTAAAAACTCCCAGCCTTTAGTCTGACTAAGTGTGAATCCTGTTGGAGAAAGCACTCCAGTTGGACACAGTAAAAGCGCAAGGAAAAAGCTTATCTATCTTTTCTTTCTTGATATAATATATAGAATATACTCATGCATGTTATAGCAAGTATAGCAACTCCTTTGTGTTTTATTTCTGCAAAACAAGGTGCACTTTTCCATGCATAAGTAATGAAGCAGTTTTTTACACTGCTGTTCACACAAGATCATTTCTATTCCTATGAGTATTCATTTCCCAGCTGTTTTTAAAGAAATTGAGACAACAATAATATTTACAACCTACACAGGCAGCTAAATATCAGATGTCATTAAAGAAGGATTTTCTCTGTTAGAGGGATGTGCCTTCTATCATGGTATTGTCATGGAGAAAGACACAGAATGATGCTCAAGTGCAGTTTTGAGATACTCAGGCAATGAAACATTCAAAGTCAGGTTGGATGGGGCTCTGAGAAACCTGATCTAGTTGAAGATGTTCTTGCTAATTGCAGGGGGTTGGATTACGTGATCTTTAAAGGTCTCTTCCAACCCAAACTATTCTATCAGTTGGAAGATTTGAAATATAGCTACTGCTGACCTAATGAGCTCACCTCTAAAAGCAGTAATGTGACTGAGCTAAGAAAGAACCCCACTGAGGCTGTAAACCATTCAGTGAGTTGAAACAACAACACGAAGCATCTCTACCTTCCCCACTCCAGTACCCCTCTTCATCCAAGGTAATATAGAAAAGCACAGAACCACTTCAAAGACATTGACATTTCATGATCTTCTCTAAAGTGATCCCTTTACAGGGAACAGTAATTAAAATTAACAGTAGTTAAAATTTCTAAACCATCTATGGGGACATGAACTGTTCTTTAGGTTGCTCAGACATTGATAATCCTTTTTCAGTTCATGTATTGTTTGGAAGCAGAGTGAAAAACAAGCATTAAAATCAAGAAAGAATTATTTATACTTGCTATGAATAAATATGTACATGACTTAGCTTATTTCAAGGTGCTCTTAGTATTGTGCATTGTACTATTCCCAGCTGGTTTGGCTTGAGGACAATAGAGTAGAAATGATGCTGTCACTTCACATTCACTTCTGTATTTAAAAGACATAAAGGTGTTCTCATATGAGACACAATAATTATTTCATACGCTTAAGGAGTTCCACCACTATTTCAGGAATTACATACACTAGATTTAATATAGCTATTCCAAGATACAAACATTGCAAAACGTGGAATGGTCAAGAAAATCTGTTGAATAAAAAAAAATAAAGGAAGACATTTTGCAGAATTTCCCCCTTGTCTTTCTTTTTGCAAAAAAATAGAATGAAATTCTACAACTGCAGCTACAATGGCATTAAGTCAACTCCCCTAATTTTTCTTTCATAGTCATTTCATTTTAGTTTTTGAAAGCAGTAGACTTGATGCAATAAAGTACAACTATTTCCTGTTATCACTAAGATGAAGACTAATAAAATGAGCAGAATTCATAACTGGTGATATTCTTACTGTCTGCTGTTCTTTTCAAATAGAAGTTTATACTCTGATATGAAACAGATGAAATTCAGATCTGTGAAAAAGAACAAATTTTTTTTAATAAATAAGGCTTTCCCTGCCCCCATCAAGAATCAAATAACCTGCAACAGATTCTGAATGGAAAATTATTATATTTGAATTATGAAACAGGTAGAAATATCTTGTTTATTTTTTATTTTAGGGTGTAATGTTTTTAAGGTGTATTTCTACTTTTTTATGTGGCAAAGACAAAATGTTAAGGAAAATCTGATATGTAGTATAATAAAGAAGGGACAAAGCCAATGCCAGAGAAGGAGAAAATAGTAATGTTAATAAGCGAGGCTGGCCCTGTCCAGGAGTATCTTCATAATCCAAAATTATGATTCCATGGATACTCACTCACAGTTATCTGTTAACTTCACATGGCTTTAGTTCAGTTCATTGACGATAGTAGGAGTTAGTCTGAGGAATTCTATTTCATGAGCTCTCTGTGCTATGCTCACAAAAGAAAACATTGATCATCGATTTTCCTAGGTCTTTTGGCCATAAGTGTCATTACACCACAAATATTTTCCCTTGACTGGATTCCCATTGCTTTCCTACTAGTCACCTGTTTTTCCTAAGAACTACCCACTGAACTTCTAATATTTTTCTTTCTGTGTATAAATACAGCAAATAAAGGCTCTTTTGAGCAATCAATAGATACCATTTGTTCGTGACTTGAAAAGGGTACACGCACATCAAAAAACTCCTCATTTTTAACATTATTCAGACCAACCTGAAAGGTTTGTAGTGTAATTTTAAAGATCATCTACCATTCAGTTCTTCATAGAATCACAGAATGTGCTGACTTGGAACAAACCCATCAAGATCATCGAATCCAACTCCTGACCCTGCAGAGGACACTCCAAGAGTCATGCCATGTGCCTGAGAGCACTGTCCAAATACTTGAACTCTGTCAGGCTTGGTGCTGTGGCCACTTCCCTTGGGAGCCTGTTCCAGTGCCCAATCACCCACTGGGTGAAGAACCTTTCCCTAATATCCAACCTAAACTTCCCTTTACTCATCTTCATGTTATTTCCTCAAGTCCTGTCACTAGTCACCACAGAGAGGGGATCAGGGCCTGCCCCTCCTCTTCCCCTCACAAGGACATTGTAGGCTGAAATGAGCTCTCCTGTCAGGCTTCTCTTCTCCAGGCTGTTCAGACCAAGTGCCCTCAGCCCCTCCTCATACGGCTTCCCCAAGGCCCTTCACCATCCCCACGGCCTCCTCTGAACACTCTCTAAGAGCTTAATGTCTGTTTTACATTGTGGCACCCAAAACTGCCCCCAGCACTGGAGGTGAGGCCACCCCAGCCTAGAGCAGAGCAGGACAATCCCCTCCCTTGCCCGGCTGGCCATGCTGTGCCTGATGCCCCCAGGACAGGGCTGGCCCTCCTGGCTGCCGGGGCACTGCTGGCTCCTGTTCAACTTGGCATTGACCAGGACCCCCAGCTCCCTTCCTGCTCTCCAGCCTCTCTCACACAACCAGGGTTGCCCCATCCCAGGTACACAGTCCAGCACTTACCCTTGCTAAACTTCATGTAGTTGGTGATTGCCCATCTCTCTAATTTGACCAAGCTCATACATAATTGTTGGATAAAGTGCCTAAATTAGTCTTGATTTTGTGGCAGGTAGATGGCTACATGCAAAAAACTGAAAGCTAACTTTTGACAAGTGTTACTCTATTTTCAAAAAGCAGCATGAGTCTCATGAATAGCCAGTGAGACCTTTGAAGATCCTAAAGGCATATGAGTCAGGTTTTTAGGCATTGAATGGGCAGATGGACACTCAAGAGATTTTTCAAAAGCAGTCATCTATCTAATTTCCACTAAAATCAATGATAGGTGAACCTAGGCAGATTTTTTTTGTTTTGATTTGTTTTTCTAATCCTTCCAGGCATATGCCTGTGTTTTTAGTTGCCTCAGCATCTTTGGAAATACAAGTCAGGGTCCTTAGCTACTTGTCTAAATTTTGCTAATGGACCTTATTGACTACTTGTGAAAAAGTTATCACTATTAAAAGCTCTTCAAAATGAGAATTGGCATAATGACTTGGCCCCCTCTCTGACGTTAAACACACTAATACGCTTAGTATGAAATCTTCTTATTTCTAGCATAAATATGTGAGGCATCAGATGAAAGCTAATAATTTCCCAAGCAAGCTAAAAATAATGATGGCTGAATTTGAATAAATATTCAAAGAGGCATTCAGGAACAGACAGTGGTTAATAAGTGCTGTAAATGCTACCTTTCTACTAACCTCATTTGCAAGATGCCAAAGCCTAAACGTGCACCACAAACAATACTGGATGAAAATCAAACATGAGAAAAATTATGATCACTGCAGAAAGTTGGAGACAATGCATATCTTATAATTTTCTTTGTCTTCTAACCAGGAAAATTTAATTTAAATCCTCACAAAATTCTTTAGGATGTCTTATTTAGGAGTTTCATATATTTGTGGCTTAGACCTTGTCTCCACTGCAATGGACTGACTGCACCTAAATTTACTGCAATAACTCAAAGTACATTGTAATATAAGGAATAAGTATTATTAAAAAGTATTATTTTGTGTAACAGCAAATAATACAGGAATATGTAAATTAAACTCACTGGTAAGCATGCTGCGATGCAAACAGAGTTTAATGGAAGAACCAGTGACTGACGATGCTTCTAGGAGTTCCTTAAAATCAGGGAATATTAGTCTTAATTTTGGTCACAGGCCTATGAATTTTACATTATTTTACACAGCCCATCATTAAATTACTAAGCATTTAACAAAAAATTGTATCTATAGTTATGCAGAATATACATTTCTTGGGAGAAGGACAAGAATCAATGTCTTCATTATGTAATAGGTGGTCTCATGCCTTATTGACTTCCAAGATCCAAACACTGCAGACAATAAGAATTAATATTTCTTCATAAACTCCTTTAAAGTGCTCATCATAGAAGTATTTGCTTGCAGCCTTCAGACAAATACATTATACACTAAAATATCCCAGGAAATCATGTATTCCTCCAACATTTCTAAGATTTGCCCTAATGATTGCATATCCAACTGGAGATGGCAAAAACTTTTGTTTCCTAAAATATTTTTGTATTTCTGGTAGAACTTTGCAGGTTCAAAATAGAATACAAATGCCAATGAATTTAACCTAGCAATAGAGTGAAGTAGTACTTTCCCTTTACACAGGGAACAATGAAGGATAAAGGCAAAACCAAAGCTGCAAGTGTGCCCCTTCCTCAAAAGCAGCTTCATCATGTACTCGATCCTACCTAAACTAACAAAGCACTTTTGCCAAAAGATCTGGGAAAAAAGCAACATAATCCTCCTCTGGTTTTGTTCAAATCTAAACACCTTTCTAAAGGCTCATTAGCTTCTTTCTACTTTCATTGGAGTGACAGAAATTGCCTCATTCTTGTGAGCTGCAGAAATTCCAGAGAACCTCCTGTGAAGGACAGCAGCAAAGCTCTGACCAAGAACAAGATTTGCTGCCAAGTGTCTGATGATAAACAGAAGTCAATGCAAAAATATTTAAAGTTTTAAATTATTGAAATCTCTTGGTCAAGAGATCTGATTTTAAATGAACAGGTTAAAAGTAATTAAGAGAAAACAAAATAATTAAATTTCCATTTCAGCTAATGAAGGACCCCGTGGAAGGTCGTACAGAAAATCCCTAAATCTGTTCACTAAAAGTTCATCAAGTACTATAGTTGTGTTAACACTTCTCAGAGTTCACAGAATTGTTAGGGTTGGACAGGACCTCTGGAAACGATGTAGTCCAAGCCCCCTGCCAAGGCAAGGTCACCTAGAGCAGGTGACACAGGAACGAGTCCAGATGGGTTTGAAATGTTTCCAAAGAGGGAGATACCACAACCTCCCTGCGCAGGCTGTTCCAGTGCTCTGCGACTCTCAATGGAAAGAAGTTCTCCCTCATGTTGAGGTGAAACTTCTTGTGTTTCAGTTTATGGCCTTTGCTCCTCATACTGTCACTGGGCACCACTGAAAAGAGTCTGTCACCATCCTCTTGGAACCGACCTCTGAGGTATTCTATAAACATTAATGAGATCCCCTCTCAGTCTTCTCTAGAATAAACAGACCTAATTCCCAAACTGCCTCATAAGAGAGATGCTCCAGACCCTGCATCATCTTTGTCACCCTCCACTGCCCCCTCTCCAGGAGCTCCTCATCTCTCTTGTGCTGAGGAGCCCAGAATCGGAGCCAGCGCTCCAGATGTGCCTCACCAGGGCCGAGCAGAGGGGGCAGATCTGCTCCCTCGACCTGCTGGCCACACTCTTCCCAAGGTACCCCAGGATACCATTGGCCCTGCTGGCTGCAAGGGCACACTGCCAGCTCAGAGTTTCCTTCTAAACCTTCAGCAATTTCCTGTCTGCTGTAGTGACATGAATTAGGCTTATCCACATGGGTAGCCAGTTGAAACTACCAACTGGATGAGGATCCATTCAAGTGATTTTATTATGAGAGTGTTTAGCAGAGACCACCAGTGCATTTCTCAACAGACACCATAAAAATTCAATGTCTTTCACACACCAAGCCTTGTTTGCAATGAACAGTAATCTACTAAATAAAAAGCCACTTGGTATGTCACCTGGTTTCCTTCCTCCTCTTTCCATTCTGCATCACTATATTGTACACAACACTTGGAAAACTGGTGGTTCTGAACAACCTAAACAGATAAATATGATTTTTTTTGGTCAAGTAAACTGGCCTCAATCTGACTTTTTTTTTCTCCAGACAAAGGAATTGATAAGATATGATATCCAAAATGCCAGTGTAGATTGATAATATCTTGCTAAAGTATTCATTCTAGTGTTTCCCTATAGTCTCAGAAGATGGAGAGATGGCTTGGAAAACTAAAACTTAATTTGTATCAAAAGTAAATGGTTTTCTTTCTGAAACAACTACAATCACAGAAAACTGAAACATGCAGCTGAAATCTGAAAGTCCCATCATTTCTCATTTTGAGCCAGTACTAAAAATTCACCTTTCCTTTGAACCGCCTCTACCTCTTAAGTTTGTATTATATCCTCATGCTAAGTTAAAAGCACAGTCATAACACTGTCATAAAGGTCTGCTTTGAATTATTTCTAGACACATTCAAGCTATACTAATTTAGCTGATGGCTGCTTGATTTCAGTGTAGCCAGTGAGAAAGCAAACAATCCAATGACCCCAAGTTCACTGAGATTGCTGGAAAATGAAAACAAGGGGTTTGGAAGGCCAGTGCTTCAACACATAAAGAAATATATTGAATACTTCAAAAGATATAAAATTCTTAGAACTGTTGGACAGGCTTCTGTGTGTGAACTTTCCTGTCCAAGTGGCATTGCTAAATACCATGGCACCAATCAGAGGGCTGACATCATGTTGTTGTGTAACTCATAACCATAGCAATGTCACTCCTTAAAATGCATTATATGTGCATTCAGCTTCTCAAAATCTCAGCTGTGTCAGCTATTAAATAAAGTACAGTTCAGGAGATTTATTTTGAAATATGAGCTCTTTGTATTTTGTATAAAAGAAACAGAAAATATAAAGCTTGTTAAGCCAATGTTAACATTGGAAGTTTGGATTCAGACAACATACACAGAACAGGTTTCATCACCAATCTAATTCACAATGATATAGTCTAGTAAGAGAGCTAATTGTGATCATTTTAATGGACAGCAATACACTTGGGCTTTTGCATTACAAATGGGCCAAAATGCACCTAAATATATTCAGTCAATTAAAAACAAACAAACAAACAAAAAAAAACATAGCACACCCGAATTGCTGAGTAAATGGTGCAGGTATCAGCTCAAGTGAGTTTAATACAGGTTTGGTCCAACAACTACAAGCAATGGAGAACAACATGTAACAGAAATTGGGAATGTAATCCTCCTCTCCTTTATTTCAACCCTAAGTGGCCTTCCAGAGAAACATTATCTTCTCACTGGAACAACAGAAATTGCCTCGTTCCTGTGAGCTGCAGAAATCCCAGAGTATCTGCTCTGCAGGGCAACAGCAAAGCCCTTGTTGCCAACTGGCTGGTGATAAACAGAGCTCAGCATTGCCAGGTACTAGTAAAGGGAATGACACGTACCCCTTGCCTCTGGTGACATGTGGTGTGGAGTAGCTGGTGTTATCTATTATCCGTCCTTTTGGAATATCAGCATGTCGGAGCTATAGACCAGAGGAACTACTGTCGGTCTGACTGTGCCTTTCTGTGATCACAGTCAGCAGCAGTGGTGTGATGTAGCCTTTGCCCTCCTGATGATCCACCAAGGAGAACGCTAGCACTGTCTTTATGACGCATAAAAATGTGAAATAAAAGCTCACTGTGCCCCTTAGGCTGGCCTGTATTCAGTGAGATTTGAGGCTACGCTTTCAGAAGATAAGGGATGATGTGCTCCATGCAACATCATTGCCTTGGGTAGACAGTATTACAGCTTCTCTGGCAAAGGTAAAAATATCTGACTTTCTCTGGTAACCAGACCACCATCTTGCCTTTCAACACCAGGTAATTATAAATACTACTTACACGGCACAAGACTTCTGGACACAGATTACTTACAGAATCAAACCCACAGTCACTTGATTGATATGCTGCATAAGATGATCTTGTTGATAGCCAATTTCTCAAATGTACAGAAAATTTAATTATAAATTTTGCAACCATGAAAAAGAAATTATGAGATGTTGAAATGCAGGAGTCCAGCAGTATGCAGTTATGACTAGCACAGTTCCTTTCTGTGCATTCAAAGAATCTAGAATATGAGAAGCCTAATTGGTGTAAACCATCTCCCATCTTCTAGATTTCAGAGAAGAGACAAAGTGTTTCTTTAGATAGAAAATAGATAAAAAGTAAGCAGGTGGGAGGGCCAGGACTATTTCTGGCTATGGGACTAACTGGTTTACATAACCTTGAACCAACTAATTTTATCTGTATTTGTCTAACTTTCACCACGTGTGAAAATGAGGCAACAATGTTTATTCACCTTTTAAAACTGCTTTTGAAATCCCATGAGTCAGGTAACAATTCAGGTCTAACAAATACTACTTTTTAGAAGCTCACCCACATATAGCCTAAATACTGCAAGGGTTAAAGTTTTAAGCTAAGTGTCACATTGCAGTACTGATGATAAATTATAGGTAATAGCCTATCAAACTTAGGAAGACAGTTCAGTAAATACAAAAAAAATAGATCTGTTTACATAAGGGATACAAATTGGCTACTACTTTCAGTCTAGAAGTTAATATATGCCATATTACTGCAGAGAATCCTGCGAACCCTTTTAAAACAATGTTATAACAGTTTACATAAAACTTAATGGCAAGTTAAGTAGATCACCCCAGCAGGCCCTCTGCTTACTGCAGGAATATGGCACAGAGTTCATAGGTTACTTGAGACCCATTCTCCCAGCCAAACTAGTCAAACAATAACACTTTTAGGCACTGAAACTCTTTTCCTCGGTTTTCAGCAGAAGCAGATGTGGGGCTGACTGCACAATGAACAAAAAGAATACTTTGAAAAGAAAATGACAGCAAAAACATAAGCTCAGTTTGCAGTTTATCCATGATCATCCTTGCCTTTCACCTTGACGCTAACTTTCTAATATTACCCTCTCCTCATCTGAAGATCAGTGCAAAGCTTCAATAACTTGAAGGAAGCTCATTTTTTCATGTTTGCATCAGATTTCTCTTCTAAACAAATTGGTGCAGTGTTTCAATCTTCATTTTACTTTGGGGTGTAAGTTCTGAGTCATCATCATTTAATTTTCTCCAAGCCTCCAGCTCGTGTTTTCTGTTTTTCTTCCTGGATGTGTCATAACAACTAAATTGTACCACCCCAGTAAAATGGTGAAGCCTAGCACACATCTGCCAGCAACAAAATACTGTGCTCTCACTCTAATTCCCCCACACATTCCACTTTTCACACTTCCTTCGCATCCTCTCAATAAAGTGTAGAGCCTAGTAAGCAATTTCTTTTATTTTCCACAACATCCTGCCAATAAATCCAAAGAACTACCTCAGAGAAGAGCACACTTGCCTTGCATGCTCTTTTCCTAGTCCCATTTCTACCAATATTCCCATGAGATTAATTTTCTGAAGTCAGTGACTTCCCTGTAGTTAGGGTATCTGTTAGTTCTGGGTCAATACTGTGCTGATGAGCTGTGAAGGCATTATTTTTCAGAATTGCTAAATAATTTTGACTTGGAAAAATCACATGAGAAAATTTTTACTGTTTCAAATTTAATAGAAACTCTTTTCAAAAGTTTCCAGTATTCTTAATGTAGAAACAATAGGAAAAAAAGTCTTAGAGCTTTGAGGTATCCATCATGGATTTAAAGGAGTCAATACTCTAGTGTATTTCTTCTAAAAACATTCATTATACAACAGAATTGCATCAAGGAGATAAGGAGGTGAGAATTAGCAATAAGAGAAAGGTGTTACAAAAAAGGCAGAAAAACCTCATCTAGAAAGAGGTGACAACAATGAATCAGAACAAAATGTAATTTAAGACAGAGGAGCCTTTAAAAGTTGCTAACAAAGTTCTGTGTTTGGCAGCTACCTTACCTGAACTAGGACTTTGACTCCTTTGAGGGTGAACCATGTTTGAACCAGGTTTCAAGGACAGTTCTGCTCTCACAAACGCACAGCACATGCAACCTTGTCACATTTTCCTTACCAGGTCTGGGTTGGGCAGTGACTGCCCCTGTAGTAGCCATTGCCCATCAGTGGACAGACACACAAATATCAATTTTGCAGCCCCGGTTGGTGCAGACTGTGAAGCATCTCTACAGAAACACCCACACCAACCCACCTGACCACGAAGCAGCCACACCTTGTTTAACTCCAGTACCAGTAGATTCCAAGAAAAAATGTTTTTAAGAGAAACCTCACGTCAATGTTCAGATGGGGAAATGTCAATATCAGACAGCAGGTCCACCTATGGCAGCAGTAACAAATGACAGCAACCACTCTAAACAGGAGAAAAGTTACTAGATGACAATTCCTTGAAACTATCACAAGGGAAGTATAACAAGAAAAACATCTGAACCAAAGTAATCTCCAGGAGGGTTGGAACTAAATGATCTATAAGGTCCCTTCCAACCTGAATCATGATTCCTTTTTGCCTCTTCCCCAAATTTCACCTTCACATGGTGGAAGCACAAAAGTTATTCCGTAAAACAGGCCTACACTTCAGGGAGGAGTGGGTTACATTTTTAGAGGGGCAAAATTGTATAGCTTCCAGTCTTACTGTCAGAAATGACTCAATGGTTTTAGCTGCACCTTTTTCTTTCCAACTCCTCTAGAAGAAGAAAACAAAACACCTCATGAACCTGTAGAATATGCACAATTCACAAAACCTGAAAGCCAGACAGTTAAGGTTTGGTTAAATTATAACAGCGTTAAGGCAGAGATCAAAATTAGCAAATGTCAGGCAATCTGGAGATTAGGTGTCATGACCTGCTCCAACAATTAGTGGCAATATTACCATGCCAAATAATCAGAATTCATGTGTATGATTACCAAACTTCGTGTTTTGTTGCTCAGATGATGATAGTGGATATTTAGTGTGCTTTTGCAGAAGTATTTAATTCTCAAACACTTACATGCACTTTGTGCAGTAAATCAGGATGAATTGCTCTTTAGGGATTGGGCTGCCCCCCACTGACTCCAGTTGGAGCTATAGCAGATGCCATATAGCCATCCAGAAGAGCTAACTCTTCATCTTTCTTTTTCTCCATCCACTAAATACAACTTAATATAATTGTGCCAGAGCAATGAGACAATAATGAATGAATTGTCCATGAAGAACTTTGGAGTGCTTTCAGCAATTTCTGTAAGGAAATGAGTCAAAATTAATCTGAGCTAGATGCAGGATATGGTACAATAATATCTGTTTTCTTTTGATTAAAAGGAAAGAACAAGTGTCCTGTCAGTGATACTTTCTCTTAATCCAGTTTGGTGCCTAACGTGAAAGTTTAAAATGTGAAATAATAAATTAGAAATGTCTGTTCTATTAGGAAAGAAATACTCAATAACTACTACCAACTTCAACACAGAAATTTAACAATATTTTGGGTTTTTAAAGACTACATTTTTAGCAATTCTACAGCATATCACTTTGAAAGACCTTGTGGATACTTGCCAGATGTGATACAGTGGTAGAGGAACTCCACAGCAGAAAGCTTATTTATCCTTAGATCACCCCGCTCTTTTCCTCTCCAACCAGAGAAATGATTTCTGAATTTCCTAACGGTCTTGGAAAATAAACATTGAAAATTAGTAGAGCTAGAAATTACTATACTAAAAGGAGCATTAGATTCTTTAAATCTAGTGCTAAGAACATAAACCTTTTCTAAGTCCTACTTATCGGTGCAGTGACGTCATCCTGGAGTAGGAGAAAGATAATCTTCCCTGTTGCTGCTTTACAGAGGAATGGCAAGGAGTCCTGACAAATGTGCTGCCCATGGTGCACGGATGTTTAAGTGCAACCAGCACTGAACAGTCTTTTACATAGGATGGAACACGTTGTGCATATGAAAACCCATGTGCTGCTTGCTT
>VYZP01053317.1:3093-14971 GCA_013400635.1 Hypocryptadius cinnamomeus
CTCGAAGATTTGAGATTACTGGACTGTGACCCACAGACTAAGTAGAAAGGTAAAAAAAAAAAAAATAGCACAGGAATATAGCAAGGAAAACTACATTACTAAATCAGAATATTTTTCTTTTTTGCAGAAAACTTCTAGTTTTTCAGCCATTGATTTGCCACCCCTAAAAAAAAATAATTCATGTCACCCCCCATATTTCTGTCTTCTCATAGTCAGCATCTCAGGCCATTTCAATAAGCCTGAGTGCGTCCTCTGCCTTCATCTCTCTCTGCAGACACAATTAGGCAAAGCATTTCTCCTTGGGGTACCTTTTGCTGCAGGAATCTGTTCTGCAACTTCTTCTGGCCAGGTTAAGTGACTTCTTCAGTACTGGCTGACCTCCTGCTCACTGCAGCTTACAACAAGACTGCTTGATTCTCATGCCCATCAAATCCTAAGTCATAGATAAATTTTCCTGGCCAATATGACCACTTGTCTAACAGAACATGTCCTGCAAATGTGACGTCCCAGTAGTAACTCCTAGTCCAACGAACTTGGTCAGTTCAAGTTATAGTATGCAGATGAGCTTTGTTCCAGACATTAGATATTTTAAAAATGTGATACTGTTTTCAAAATAATTTTCCTTAACTTTGAAGCCCAGCAGTATGGAATGGACCTCTGGCAAATGTGAGAAATAACCAGTCCATTGCCTCCAAACCTCAGAAAGCCCCTGTTTCAACAGGAACTTCCCATAAATCTGCATTTGTCAACAAGCTGCTGTTCCAATCCTCTCAACCAGTAAGGCAAATACGATGTAACAGGAAAACCACCTACAGTAAGAGCATTAAATTTAGGAGAGTACCTAACTATTAATTTCAGGTGTATCAGCTTTCCACCAGTCATATATTTATCTCAGTATATGATTCACAGACTTTTTATATTCTCCACACAACATACACTCAGTTTATGTATCAGGACAACAGAATGATGAATCTAAGTTTTAGTTGAAATGTTTTTCTGGTGTTATTAAAAAAATACCATATCGACATGTAAAATGGTATGTTTTCTATAATAAATCAAATGCAAATAAATTGTGTTTCCAATCAAGTGAAGCATCAGAAATCTGTCTCTGTGCTCAGACAGAGTATTACACAAGAACAGGCTACTCTGGAAAGTGAGCAATTCAGCTCTGAGGTGTGCATGTTGTGTGTGGGTGCACACACATGGGTCAAACATGATCTGTTCAAGGATCAAAAATGCCATGCACATGTTGCATCGTTGGGATTTTGGCACCTTGACATAGCTACAAAAGCTCCAATTATGGTTCTTATGCATTGCCCTTTCCTGCATTTAAGTATTCTGAAGATCTTGGAAGGTTTAACTTACCAAAAGACTGCTTTTTTTACAAACTTGTTATAAACTTGTTACTTATTATAAATGTTACAAATTAACTCAAATGCCCTTGCTAATTGTTCAAGGAAAATTCTGTAATATAACCCTGGTAGTAAATAGTCTCAGTGGTCCGAGTTTTCTTCTCATAGCTGTGAAATCCATATGTTGCTCATGAGTCAAACTTTAAGCCTTTTTTTAAAAGTATAAGGATTAAAAACTAGGTCTTGGTCTTGACACAGTCTATTAGCAAGTTAAAAAACGTTAGTTTGATTCTTGTTATGATTAAATGGTCCTAGAGATACTGGCATCTTTATCTTTCACTTTACTGAGGACAACTGAGAACACAGAAACAAAGCAAGAGAAGGTCAGGGAAAAAAGTTTCTTATAACACAGACAGCAAAAGTTTAATCTGAACAAAATTCTCCTGTTTCTTGAAAACCAGAACATCAAAGGAGCCAATGTTGAAGTGAAAGCCTGGACTGTAGATGTGTAGAGAGACATAGGAATTCATGCCTTACTCACATGTTACCTAGAAGTATCTTCCACAGCTTACAGGTGAAGACAAGGCACAGATAGTTTCATTAGTGGTCAGGGGAACCAGTCTCAGTGATGAAGACTGTGGTAGCAGGAGGAAGATAAAAATGACAAGCTATTTCAGCCATTCTGATATTGAGCCAATCTTCACATTCCCAAGAGGCAGGGAAGTGAGCAAAGGTTTTTAGTTTAGAATGCAAAAAAAAAAAAAATTAGGTCTGATGTATGGAGAGGCATCCAGGCTGTCAGCTTTAAAATAAACTGTTGGATGCACTGTGGAGAGTAATGAAGCAACAAGGGAGGAGTGTTAGGAGATTCCCACAAAAAAGCAGGCAGTCAGCATAATACAATTTCTCAGACAGCTAAAACACAAGACAATAGTAATACCCACAGGAACCATTGGAGAGCAAGGCTTATGTGTCATCATCATGCAAATGAAGAACAACTTGTGGCCTGGTAACAGAGAGGTAAAAACAATCTTTAGGGTTGTTTGTCTGGTTTTTTTTTGTTTTAAGAACATAACTATAAGTTTAAGCAGTATCTAGAAGATTGAGACCCTGATGGGGGGCTTTAGCTTTCACAGGCTAAGGATGAAGTGATCATAAATGCAGAGTAGATCGTGCCTACACCTCCTGCCCCAGCCTTTCAGTCTTTAGAAAAGGGGCTATATCATATGTACAAACAAAAAATAATGCAGTTTCCCCTACCTGTAATTAGGGTTGACAAAACACCAGCTAAAATCATAAGCACCTGATGCAATGAGGTTAGATATTTATGTTTGAAGTACAGAGAACAAAAAAAAAAAAAAAGTAACTGTCCCATATTTTATACTTTGGAAGAGATCCCAAAACCATTAGGATCAAAAATGAAAATGTTGAAACAAGTAGACTCAAGCATTTGCCAGCAAAAGCAATAAACCCTTTTTATGGCTCCTTGAGGAAATGGGGGACATAATCAAGTACTAAGTATCACCAAGACATCTATGTTGACATTTGTCTGTTTCATGCAAGCACATGTATTATCAGAGTATGCTGCAATTGTATTCTGTTACTGCAGCTTAACAAGCAGATCATCATTAGGAAATCACTCACTAACTCTTCAGTCATGTAGCGCTGAAGAAAAGATTAATTTTATAGCTATGTATCTCTGTAAAAGATAATAAGAAAGAGATTGTGTGTGTATACACATTGCTTTACTACAAGTGAGCATGGTTGAAAGAAGGCTAAAAGTCTCTAGATATAAAAATCAACTTCGTAAATAAATTTTTGCCAAGTCAGACGTACTGCTGTGCAGAGATCAAAAGCAATAAAGGTTAGCCTGAAACGGTGTCCTGACACTCAGTTGCCTATGTAAAAGTCTATTCCAGCATTAAGGTTATTTCACACACACCAACACATCTTCAAAATACTCATCTTCCTCCAAGAATAATTCACTGTAACCCATGTCTAGTAGGAATAAGTTCCTGTAAGACACCAGTATTGCAGGTGGGTATGACAAAGCCACACCTTTATGCTGTGCAGAGCATAAAGATGACTCTCAAAGTATAAATCTTCAAGACAAACCGAACAAGCAGGAGTGCCCACTTGAATTTTGTGAGCCAGGAGAGGATGCTACAGCCAACCCTGCCAGGCATGTCCGTGGAAGGTCACTTACAGTCAGCCTCCTCCTCTCTTAATATATAACATTACATAATAAGCAACTAAAATATCAAAGATAACCCAGGAGAAGCAATTGGGTGGGACTTCCCCAACAAAAATAAGCCTTTACACCAGTTTTTTTCTTCCATATTTTTCCTGTATTTTCCAGAGGGTGCAAAACTGCAGTGTAGCCAGTGATGCCAACTCCACTCACTGCTTCAATTCTCCTGTGAATACCCTTTCCTCCCAGCTAGCCAGGGAGCCCTCTGTGTTTGCCACTTTGAACTCTTCTAGGGAGCCTAACTTCCAAAGCATCAATTACACAGCAAGGCTAAAAGCCAATTAAAATAAGTTGGTATTCACTCGCTAAGAAGGCACTTTAAGAAGAACAGTCTTTTTAATAAGAACAGTCAAGTTTTCTCATGGATGAGGAAAATCTTTTCAGGAGAAAGGCCATTACACAATCAGTAAGTACAAGGAAGACTGTCACAAAGGAATGAGAAATAGGAAGGATTGTGCAGCAGTAAAACAACAGCAGACACTCAAAATGCAGGTTCCCTTTCACTACTGTAGGACTTGATGTCTGGTATTAAGTGCATGTGTGGGGGAAAAATTTTCTTAGAATTATTATGGAAGCAATAGCATTCATTTTAATGGATTCAGAGTAAAAACCAAAAGCTAGTCATATCCATGTAGGTCACTTGCTATTTTTAAACTATCATCAGTTACAACATCTTTCTGTTAGTATTCAAAGCAATGGCAAAGGTTAACAGCAGTTTTCATATTGCATCCAGTTCTGGAATTAATGGAACAGCCTCCAAGCCTCAGAAGCAATAGCTACATTCCCAGTGTGCTGGCACTGCTCATGGACGTGGCGAGCCCTGCTGCGGAGCTGACACAGGGAAGACTCTCACACTTAAGTGACACCAAGCCACATGAGCAGCCTTCTCTTCACCTAGCTGCTGATGGCAAGAAATGCAGATGCACACACCACACTTCCATAAACAGCCAGCACATTAAAGACTGTCATCTTATGCACAGACAAGTTAATTGCATTTTAGAATCCTTTTGTAGCATGCTCCTTTGTTTCCATCCCTTTTTTCATTAGGAATAGTCCCCCAGCTCCATAATAAAAGAGCAGGTGAACATGTCAAACTTACTTAAAAAAAAATCTCCTCAATCCTAACTTATTTTTTTAAGTCTAAGTGAGAAGTGAAGACAGCTATGGAAAGGCATGGCATTCTGAATAAGCAGACCACTTTATTTAAACATTTCCACAAATCCAGCACACCAAGACCCACAGCTTTGCTGCTCAAACTCCCTTCTCCAAGGAGCTTACAAGGTAACAGAAGAGGAATCAGCAACACACTCAAACACACTTAAAATATGCAACAGGTATTCTGGTGGCTTCAGCTGCCTTTAAAAACATCTACTACAGGCCTATTTCAATAAGGAAGAGGCATTTTGAAAAACACTACAAACAGAGAAAGTGGCAGCTATGGAGAAGTAGTCCAGGCTACAGCAAACCTGCAAGTCCCACCAGTGTGGCATTAGGGCCAGGACCCTCCCGTGGCAGCAGCTCTACCCCACTGCTGAGCCATCAGGGGTAGCAGTGTAGCCAAGCCCACAGACACCCCTGGCAGCAGTGCTGACCCACAAGAGCTCTGCCAGGAGAGGGGATGATCTTTCTCCATGTATCACTCACACAATACATCTGCACCAAGAGAAATGAAGAGCTTCCACCCAGTCTTTGAAAAGCAGCACGGAATACCAAAGCCATGAAGAAAGCACAAGAAACCACACACCTCCTCTGGCTGAGAGCAGAGTTCATCTCCTCAACTTCAATTTAGAGGGAGCCTTCAACTCTTTCTCCCCAGTAAAAGAAAAAAACCCCAACAGTTTCTTCCACCATAGGCTCTTTAGGTACTTCTAAAGTAAAGTGATTTGTCTGATTCCAGGACATGGAAAAAAACCCCAAACCAAGAGTTTCCCACAATTTTGCTTTTCTCCTTCCACACTTGGTTAATTGCAGGCTGAAGTGCTTTTTAATAGGGGAGAAAAAAGCAGGGCATTTTAGCTAAATTACCTATGTCTGATAGACAAAAAGATCTGAAATGCTGAGAATGACTGCATATTCTTTATAACACTAGTAAAAAACCCTTCAACATAAATACTCCTCTAAAAAATTGCTTGTATCACATTCTTTCAATGCAGACACCACTTAGTGTAAAGCAGGGCAAGAAAGGCTATATTCAGTATTTAACAGGGATAAAGCTTTAATCCTGAGTCATAAATAAGTACTCTGTGTTGGGGAAAAAAAAAAAAAAAAAAAAACTAAGTCTACAAGCTAGTATTTCTGGCTGTCAGCATGGAAAAACAGACTTGAGTTAAATACTGAGGCTGTCTCTTGAACACACAGGGACAGTCCAGCAGCCCAGTGCTGGACTCAGAGAATTCAGCACATAAGCAAGGAGAGAACATCCATGGTACACAACACCTGTTAAAGACTTAGATAGGAACTGCAAAGTATTTTTACTTCTGGCCCCTAACAGGCCAAGATATATAGTTCTAGAGTGCAAACTCTGTCCTAACTTTTTTTTTCTTCAATAATTGTGGAGCTGAGGTTCCTGCTTCAGATATCTGGTTTCTAAATCAGTTGAGGGTGAAGCTGCCACCTCTGCCTAATGGAGATAATGGTTGTTCAGATAGCAGCAGGTGGAGATGGGAATAGCTCCCTACCAGAAGCAGGAAAAGGTTTCACTCAGCTCTCTAAGATGTTTTGAACTCCTCTGCAGAGCCAATAGCTAAGGGGAGCCCAACCTTCATAAGGAAGGAGTGGGGGAAAGAGCTGCTACGCACCCACAAAGTGAGGTTTGGGGGACTGAGGCTATAAGATCATCACTAGCTGAACCATGACAATTTTCTGTCACAGGGAATCAAGCCTTCCCATCACTGCTTCCAGAGCTATCTCCGTGCACTGCAGGAAACCATCCTGGCTTGGAGTTGAGGCCAAACCCTTGAGAAGGGAGAGTTTGGTAAGTCAGAGGCAAGGCTTCCATCTGCTTCCAGTTGTGCTGGGAGAACACAAAGCAGAGGTCTAGAGTTCTCTCTAGTCACTCTGTTAGTGAGCCCAGGACACTCAGTAATTTATAAAGGTGTTTCACAGGTAGCACAGATACTCCTAAATGGTGCCCAGGACTGCCTGTACAGGTGACCCAGAAGCACTTCCTGATGTATGGATAATTACTATGGGTGAAGGCAATTTCAGTGTTCAGGTCTTCTAATCTTTCTATAGCACAGGAATTGAGGAGGTTTATTAAAGATACACTGCAAAGGAATACACATCTACAACCACTTCTATTCAGCACAACATTTTTAAATTAAATTTCTAAAAGAACAGTATCTGAATTGTTCATTCTGTTTGAATGACCAATTACAGTTCAATACAGAAAATTTACAATGCAGTATTGTGAAATCCAGAGACAAGATTGCACACTAGTTGCCACACAGATTTTTGTTTACACAGCCAAAGAAACTTTCCCTATCACCTTTCTCTCACAATCCTTAAAACAAAGGCCTACTTCACCAGACAAAAAGGAGACAGGTGAGAACCCAGGCCTCTCTCCCATCAACCTCTTGCCAAAACCATAGACCCCTAAAGACTAAGTAAAGAAGCACAGAGATGGGGACACCATCAGCACCTGAGAAGCAATTCTGGGCATCCTGTTGAACTTGATAGCTTTTATATACTCCCTCACCATCTCCTTTTCTGTTTTCTCATCTGCACCAAGAGCAGAAGTTACTAGACTTGCTGCAGATGCTCTGCATCTACAGAGGAGTTCAGTCCTTGTGTTCTTTCAGGGAGAAACATTGGCAGACCTGTTTAGAGACATATTTTTATTGCAAAGCAGCAAAGAAAAATTGGAACCACTTCTTTTGGAAGTGGTTCCAAAAGAATTTTTCTGAAGTGGACAAAGGAAAACCTCCAGCTCCTACAGACATGTGCAACATTAACCTGCCATGGAACTACCTCACTCTGACAACAAGCTTGTGCACCAGACATCAGGTTACCTCCCCTCAGCTCAGCACACTCCAGCCAACACAACCAGAGTGCTCCCACAGGAGCAGAAGGCAGGCAGGTGTGTGAGCTCTGCAGTATTACAGAGCTGGCATCTGTTTGTGATAACTTTCTGAGTTAGATGAGAATTACAGGACATGCAGAGGACCACCTTCCCCCTTCAGCCTCTGTGTGGTTCCCACAGTTACATGGTGCTGCAGAGCAGTACCAACTTTAACAGCCAGATGTGTCACCAAAGGCTTCCTCAAGCAAAAGAAATCCAAGTTGCCATTTCTCTCTTCTTTGGCTTATGTCATGATGGAGGGTATTCTGGTGCTGATTTGACAGAACTTCTTAAGAAGTTAACAAACATAAAAATGAACTAATTTATCTTAATTAAATATGCTAGCCTTATAGAAACAAATTAACAAAACCCCCAAACCCGCAGAAACAACAACAAAACCCCAACCCACAGAAACAAAGAAAGAAACCCAAAATCACTGCCCTGAGGACTACAGATTGATTGTACTCCAAAGATGTTTCAGAAACACCAGTAATTATAAGCTGACCAACTACCGCTGCCTGAAGAGCAGATCTGAAATGTATGCTGGTTGATAAAAGCTATACAGCGTTTCTTCTAAATTTCTCTCAAAAGAAGAATTTATAATTTTTCTACCCAGCCACACACCATAAAGCAAACTTAGAGAAAAGATCTGTATTACAATTAAAATATACTGAGCAGTCAAAAAGCTGAGCAAGACTCACTTTAAAAGCCTGTAACAAAGTGATTTAAAATAATATTCAGGAAGAACAAGCAGGTTGCCAGAGAAAGGATAATGTTCTCAAAACTGGGTGCTCAGTTATGATCCTAAATCTAGTATTAGGAGGCTTATGTCAAAGTGGCTTATTAAAAATGGAGACTGACATTGTTTTGCTGGCAGTGGAGATGAGTTAGGTCATCTCTAGTATGTGTAGAGAGATACTAAAATTCTAACAGAGAGCACTGCAGCCAGATGAGCTAAAAATAGACCTTTTCTGTATCTACTCTGTGGATACAGAAACTTAGTCTGATACAGAGCACTGCAGAACAGATTTTAACATTTTTATCCTGAAGATTTACAGCTTCCCTCTCATTTGTGTTCCACAAAAGGTAACAGAAGTATTCTGATCCTCTTCATATACTGTTTTTCTTCCACTGTACCCAAGTTCAGTTTGCTTTTACTTTCATCTGCAGCACTAGCACTTGTGGCCCACACACAAGAAGGTACTTGATAGGACTGACACCTCTGCTGATTCATGGGTGGCCAGTTGCCTGAATTATCACTTAGGAAAAGGGACAAAGTAATTGCCTAGTGGCAGTGATAGCACTGCTTCTGCTGGGAGACATCTACTTATCCGGTGGCTACCTCCTAAGGAGCAGCCTTAGGAGGCCCACCAACTGGGGGGCCACCGTCACCTCCCATCCTTAAGTCCACCCTGAGCTGTCCAGGTGCACGGTCCATGTCCTGTTGCTCCTACTACATGGTGATGCTTCTTGGTCGAGAAGCAAGAAGCCCGCAAAACAAAGTCGCCACCAAACTTCTTCAAGAAAAACATGTTGGAATACTTTATCCTCCAACTCAGATCAACACTAGGAACAGCAAGCACCACAATCATTATCACTAGCTGAAATACATGTGTCAGCAAAGTTTCAATTCCCTTATTTCTCTCTTGTGGATTGGTGTTTGCTTGGGTTGTGTCGGATTTTTTAATTGTTCCATAATAACTTGCATTAGCAATATTAGCAATACTGCTGCTGGAGCAGCTGACACTTGCCAGCATTTAACTTCCACAGAGCAGCACCCTTGTTACAGTTTCAATGCTACAATTCAATTCCATTTAGCACTAATAGATATGTACGCTCTTAGGACTACAAACTCGTTGACATATTGCCTTATGATTTTGTGTTTAAGGCAGAGCGATCAAACATATGCACTTTAAATAGATATACAGCTTTTTTAAAAGTGCATTTCCCAGATAGCAAGTTATCAGCAAAACAGAAACCCATCTATCAGTTAACTGCTGGCTTTTAAACAACAAGGAAGGAAGAGGAGACTTAAGCCCAGTTAGCAGAAATATAACAGAAAGTAACTACTGCACTTGCTGCGTGGTACTTTGTGCTCTGTAGAAAGTCTGTGAAATGCTAAAGTGAAGCCAGCAGAGCTTTACCAGCATGGAGGTTAACCACCTTAGGTAGGAACTGAACTCACTAAACATGTTTCCTGGGATGTTTGCCATGAAAAGGCAAGAATCAGTTTGTTTGGGAGGGTGTACAGCATGTATTTTGATATAATAAGGGGACTCATTTAGAAGGCAAGTATATTGGGGAACAATCTATGGAAGCAAAATTATTTAAGTGCGGGCACGCCTAGAAAATGTAACTGTTTGAGCCAATTATTCTTTTTTGGATGCTGCCAGGGGGGCTGAAAGAGATAGAGCATAGTGCCTTTCCTAAGACAAAATTCCATCATTTGCACATCAAACTGGGAACCTAACAACCCTTTCACAGATCAGGAACTGTGTGATAGAGCAAACTAATTTGAATTTAATGAGAGACAGAATCTCTCAGCTGAACAATTTCTCATTTCCCACGCAGCTCATCAAAACACATACCCAAATGCCCTTGATGCCCTGACACTTGTACTGCATGCATTAGCACACCCACATACACAATATTTTCAGCATAAACTAAGACACTAAAGTGATCATAAAACATAATAGATGAACTTTCCAAACGTGACAACACTAGGGTAATATCGAAACATCTTCAATACCACCTTACCCTGCCTCTTTTCCGATCAATACAGACAGTTAATCTACTGTCTCCTGGGCACTCTTCAGCTGCTAAGCATTATCATGCCAGTGCATAACTTACTTATATGCCCAGTTGTTAATTTGTCGGTTTTCAGCAATGAGCATATGTGAAGTACACAGCAGTGCAGCAAAGAGATCAGTGACTAAGAGCAAATTGGGATGGTTTAAGGGAAGCAGCAGCAGAGGAAAATTCCACTGCTTTGCAAGCAATCACATAGCTCTCAAGAGCAGTAGTACTCATTGGGGAGGAAACGCTTCACTTTCCCCCTCCCCTCGAGTGCTGAATTTCTCACGTGTGGTTACCCTCAATATGCTTATCCCGACCAACATCGGGCAGGTGTTTCACACGGTTCAGCAGGAACAGATTCCGCTGGCGAAGGAGAAGAAGTGCCCCCGGTGCTTATGGCAGTAGCCAATCACCAGCAGACAAATAATTTTTCAAATGGATGGCTGCCCTTCACCGCAACCCACTCTGCTCTGCGTAGCAAACTGCGCACCGAGCACAACCGTGGAGTTCCCCGCGCAGCGAGGGCTCTGCGCCCCCAGTTCGGGCTCACCTGCCGCCCTCTGCGCCAGGCATTGACAGCACCAGGGAGAGCAGACCAGCACCATTAACACCATCCTGCAGAGCCCAGCTCCTCTGGGCCATCAGCCCCACAAACGCAGGGGAGACACACAGCTTGAGGGATTTACCTTCCCTTTACTCACATCCAGCGAGAAGAGGGACTTGGAGTGGGCGAACTCAACTCAATAGAGCCCTCGTTCCGCCAGGAGGGCTCGGGATGAGCCGCAGACAGTGTCAGGGTGTCTGGTTAGTGTCACTGCGGTCAGTCGGGGTCCGCAAACGCGGGCCGCCGGTGACAGCAGCGCCGACAGCCAGGGAGCAAACCCGGGGCTGAACACGCTCCTTTCCGCGTGGCGCGGCCACAGCGCGGCGAGGGCAGCGCGATGGCGCTTTCCAAAGTCATCTCTGCGATGACCTGCACGGCTCGGCACTCCATGCTGCTGAAGTACGGCCGGCGAGCTGCCTTTCTGCGGCGGGGAGGGTCACCGGGGCGCTGTCCCCGGCAGCACGGCGGTGACACGCACCTTCCCGTAGAACACCGCTCTCTGCCGCACGGGAGGCTGCGGACCGCGCGTCCCCCCTCAGCGTCCTTCTGTCCCCAACCCCAGGAAAGGCGCCGGCGACGGGAGGGGATCCAGGAGCACCGGCGGAGACGGTCGGGCTCTGCGGCGAGGGGCTCCCCCTGCCCGGGGCTTGGCCTACCGGGCTCTGCCGCCCGCCAGCCGCAGCGGCTCGGTGCTCCTCCGGCGGCACGGAGGGGCGCGGCCGGCACCGGGCCCTCCGCCGCCCCCCGCCCCTCCCGGCACCTGCCGGGGCTGACACCGGGGGGTGAGGCGGGGGCGGCGGCACGGCCCCGGCGGG
>VYZP01053317.1:16208-39284 GCA_013400635.1 Hypocryptadius cinnamomeus
GGAGCAGCGGGAGCCGGCGGCGCAGGGGCTCGGCCATGGCTGCGGGAGCCGCGATGCCACGGCGGCCCACGGGCACTGCCCACCGCCCGGCCGGCCGGCGGGGAGGGAGCGGGGAAGCGAAAGAAGGACGGCGGGAGGGAGCGGCCTCGGCGCGCAGGAGCCCGCCCGCCACCGCCTCCCCCGGCCCCTTAAAGGCGCAGCCCCGCCGGCGCTCGCCTCGGCCGGCAGCGAATGCTGCTCCGCCGTGAGGACGCGGTGTCGCTGCTCCCTCCGGGCCCGGCCCGGCCAGCCCCGCCCGGCGGAGGGGTAGGGGTGGGCGAGGCTTCCCCCCGCCCCCGCGGGGCTGGTTCTGCTCCGGGAGCTCCCGGCGCCGCCTCGGTGGCGCGGGCAGAGCTGCGGTGCCGGTGCCGCTCTCTCTCCCCGCGGTGCGGAGCGAACCTGTGAGCGGCTCTCACACCGCGGCGGTGCTGGAAATCACCACGCCAGAGCCCGCCCTGCCCATGGCCGGGCTCGAAATGGGCCAGGAGCGGACGGCCCCGNGCCGCGCCGCTCCGCCGCTCGCAGCCCCCCGGCTGCCAGCAGGAGCAGCGGGAGCAGCGGGAGCCGGCGGCGCAGGGGCTCGGCCATGGCTGCGGGAGCCGCGATGCCACGGCGGCCCACGGGCACTGCCCACCGCCCGGCCGGCCGGCGGGGAGGGAGCGGGGAAGCGAAAGAAGGACGGCGGGAGGGAGCGGCCCCGGCGCGCAGGAGCCCGCCCGCCACCGCCTCCCCCGGCCCCTTAAAGGCGCAGCCCCGCCGGCGCTCGCCTCGGCCGGCAGCGAATGCTGCTCCGCCGTGAGGACGCGGTGTCGCTGCTCCCTCCGGGCCCGGCCCGGCCAGCCCCGCCCGGCGGAGGGGTAGGGGTGGGCGAGGTTTTCCCCCGCCCCCGCGGGGCTGGTTCTGCTCCGGGAGCTCCCGGCGCCGCCTCGGTGGCGCGGGCAGAGCTGCGGTGCCGGTGCCGCTCTCTCTCCCCGCGGTGCGGAGCGAACCTGTGAGCGGCTCTCACACCGCGGCGGTGCTGGAAATCACCACGCCAGAGCCCGCCCTGCCCATGGCCGGGCTCGAAATGGGCCAGGAGCGGACGGCCCCGTGAGATCTGGCAGGGAATAAACGCTGTCGTCTCTATTTATTTATTTATTTATTTATTTTTTAATACGACGTAGTAAAACTTACTAAACGTAAATTGCTGACTTGGAGGTTTTCATCCAGGTACATCCTACTGGACATTTGTTTCTAGGAAACAAGACAATTGTAGGAAATTAATATAGAGCTAGTCAGCAATTTTCATTTGAATTTTCATTTCTTTTCTTCTTCTGAAAAGAAAAAGAGCATATGTTTACTGTTTGAAAATCATCTCGAGTTAGGGGAAGGAAAGAAAAGTCACTTTTTGCAAGCAACCCCAAAATCAGCACTTTCTCCTTTAGCTTTTTTTTCTTAAATGAGTCACAACCCCTTTAAAAGATGAAATAGATGAAACATTGAGCAGTGAAATTGTTTGGGTTTAAAGAAATACAAACAGCTGTAAAACTATGTTTGTGTTTTCTCTCGGGGTTTTGTTGGTTGGTTGATTTTGGTTTTTTGTTTTACCAGCTTCGGCAGGAGAGTGCTTTGCCTTTTTCTACCAGAGGAATATCCCCCAGCTTCCAGTGGTGGTGTAAGCAGGGCTGACATTTCTGCTCCTGGGGTCTTTATCCCAGAGTTATTTTCAATCACAACATCTAATATGTATTTTTAGCCATTATCTTGCATAAAAAGGAAGCACAATAACTTTGGCCACATTTTTAATTAGTTACATGCCAGGTCTTATCTCCTTTAGTGTTGTGCTCCTTCTTAACATTGTTGCCACGTTTCTGAGGGTGTTTATTGGGATGTTCTAATCACAAGAAACTTGTATGTCCTGCTAATGCATCTGGAATTGTCTTTGTGTTATATGCTATTATTTAGAAATTCCCTTTTATAAATATTTCAAGATGACAGCTATATAAATCTACACTTCTATTTATATGTAGTCCTTTTAAAGACAGTATTTATGCAAACTCTCCTTAACAATCTTAAAAATCCAGTGCAATTAGGTGCAATTATATTTAAATATTTGATTGTGCAGGGCTGAAAGCTTACTTTGATAGTGCCATCATTTGTAAACCTCTTAGAGATGAAAAGAAGTAATTTGCCTTGAAGACCTAGCTCTTAAACCTATGTGAACCATTAAAAATTACTGCCTCAAGGCTGACTTATGTTAAATCTCATCATTTCTGGTATAACGAGAGCATTATACCACTAAATCTTTACTGTGTATCTTTAGGATATACAATCTACATACAATGTAACATGTCTTTAGGATATAACCACCTACAGGCCTCCTAGCAGACTAGAGTATGTGTAATGCTAATAAAGTTGTAAAATAAAAAACTGGGTAGCAATAACAGGCTCTTCTCTGTGGGTTTGCTTTTTGTGTGCTACATAGTGCTGGGCAAAGTCTGTCATTGCATGATGGCTCTTTTTAAGGAGACAATTTCCATGTATATTGTAATTTTATCCACCTCTCAGCTAAGCTGCAGTCAGGGTCTTAAGTTACTTCCTGACAAGTCTTCCACCAGTAACCTGTGTTTTATCCTTCTGCAGCTCATGACATACTATGGCTCTTGCTCTCCATGCAATAATGAGAAATATCCAGGCATTTGTTTTAATACTTAAGGATAGTAGACAAATTTTCCTTTTTTTTTTTTTCAGATGAACTCTGTTGTTTATGGAGGAAAGCATTCATCCATGGTTTGATGTGTTAGTGCTGCCGTCAGCTCAAGCCTTGAACTCCCACTTTCACATTTACCAGGCTTTTTCACTGCTATCCTGCCCCTGTAGCATTATACAGGTATCACCTTGTCCTTTCTACAATTATTTTTATAAAATTAAAAATAACAAAAATTATTATAATTAAAATCAAATTAAAATGTTCACTACTGTTGTGTGCAAAAGTGAGTACAGCTTATTCTTTCTCTGGACTGTGTGGGTGTAACTAAACTCTGTATGCAAAATGGTGATGGGAGCATGATTGTTTCTGTCTGTGCAGAGCATCAAAGTTTAATAGTGATGTAATTGACTTCTCTTCAACTCAGTGTTCCATCTAATAAGTTGTTGCCAGGGAACTTGATATGCAGAGCATATTTGATTTGTACAGGCCATAACTTGCTGTCTCTTTACACTCATGGATTGGTATCATGGTGCATAAATACTTAAACTGATCCAAACAGCATCATCTAGAGTGTATGCTGTCAACTAAGGAATAAAGGTATCAGGTTGAGCTTCTTTGTGCATCTCTGTAAACCAGGCTGCATGCTTGTTAGAGGGCTGTGTTGACACAGCTCAGCTCCTCGCAGTGGTGTAACTCCCAGGTCTCCATGCTGTTTTCAGTCCATTAGGAACATCAGCAATCTCACCTCAAGGGGTAGCTCCACCACTGTAATAGCCCTGCAGTTACAGTTGTTGCTCCAGACTGGTTTTGGCAGGTCTCCACCTGCCTTCCCAAGCTGTTCTGCACTAAAACTTCATGTACTCTACAGGTGGGACCTCTGCCTGACAGCCACCACATATGTTGCAAAAGTCAGCCTGCCTGCTTAGCAAAACTGTCATTTGATTCTGTTCCTGCTTTCTATCCATTTGTTAATTTTGATCTGGACCCAGGCAGAGGTCTTTGATCTGCTTGCTGTTTGAGAGGCCCATGTTGAGGCAGAAACTGAGGTGTGCTTTGGGAGATGGAAGGCCAAGGAGATAACAACAGAGGTATAAAAAGCTTCAAACTAAACTATAAGGTGGCAATGAAATAGGTCAGAGGACAAAATATAGCCATTCAACAGAGTGCAGCCATACTTGGAGGGATGCAGGATTTTTGTATTAAATGTTAATAAATATTTACATTTGTACATACTTGGTAACTGACTTGCAGGATTGAGTCATAGGAGTCTGGCCAAAACCCCACAGAGACCGATACGGTTCAGCCCACCCTTTGCCTACCAGTTTTGCTAATTAAAATGTTCATTCTGCCAGAAGCACCATCAAAGAGTCCATTCAGCATTTTTATAGCTTAATTTGTCAAGAAAGTCATTGTTATCACATGAACTGATACACACTTTGGGTTTATTCTTATTCCCAGAGTTGAATAATGTCATGTAAGGCAAGGGCAAGGTCCTGTTTTCAATCGCTTTCTCTCCAATTGTTGGTGGTAACATCATCCACTCCTTGTCAATCACACTGGAGAACTGGTACTCTATTGAGACCTTTTCTGTATTATGCAAGTCTGTTGAGACTGGCCCTTTGTGCTGCTGAAAGCAGCAGTTTTGAGATTTTCACTGATCTAACATGCTGTTGTAGGACTGATTCTACTAGAGAAAGGTCTCGCCGTTGCTTGGGCTTATAAAAAAGGGAAAATCAAGCAAATCCTTATCTTAATACACGACATGTTTATGCAACTGCCTTTGCACACTCACACTTTCTAGCACGTTAATCCAGAATGCAGTAGCAAGTTGATTAGCTGTCAGGTCAGCCTTGCAGAGCAGCTGCCATGTGAGCCACACTCCTCTCTCCCCCCCTTCTTTCTCCTTCCTTCCCTTTTGAGCCAAACCCTCCCATCACTGTGCTTTAAAATGCCAACCCATTTTGAACCTACAGCTGACTTCTGGCACCAGTGGCATCATCTTATGGGCAACTCTCCTGTGTACGTGTAAGATACCCACATACCCCAGGATCCCATAAAACATGCCCTATTGAGATGTGAGGTTAAAGACAACTAAGTGTTCTGCAATTGAATTCTGAAGAACGTGTCATGTTTTTACTCAAAACCATTTCTTTTCAAATCTCCAGCTTGTTGGAAGTGCTATCAATTGTGACACATTTCTCTGCTTGTACCAGTTCTGCAGAGGTGTCATATAGCTGAGAAAATGTTAGAACTGCCATTTTCCATCAATGCAAGTGCAGAAATCATAATTAGCCTTTCTAGTAGACAAAGTCTAGCTAGAGTAAAAGCTGTTTTGTGCTATTTGCAAGATGCAGTAGTCACTCATTGTGCAGCCACAGCTCACAGCTGTTGAGTCATGGTAAACTTTCAAGGTGTCTGAGAGGGATATGAGTAGAAATTTTATCTATGTAAGAGTGCTCTGTCATCTGCCTTGTACCCAAACAGATTTATTTCCTCTTCTAGCTGTATGTGATATCAGCAAGTGTCATTCTACTAGGGGCAAAGCAAGTTGTCTCTTTTTCCTCAGAAGAAGGCAGTTCATCACCCCTTGCAGGTGCACATCAGGGTTATGACTTTCAAAGTTGTAGTCACTCAAAGAAGAAGCTAAGCAATCATTCTTCTCATCACTCATCACTTCCCACCATGCTCCCCATAAATATTAAAACAAGTGAATATCACAGCTCAACAAGTGCCACAACTCAACCTGCGCCAGAAGAGTCTGAAAAAACATTCTGGAAAAGAGTAAGTGAGCCCCAGTTGAGGCTTGTGAATTATGATTTGACCTTGTGCACAAAAGAAGGGGCTATGTGAACATCATTTGAAACTGCAGACATGCACATAGATGCTCTATTCAGTTGACCACTATCAGAAATACTGTCTGCAAAAGGTTTCCCTGAATACAGTTCAGAAGCATAAAGCAGGAGATATAGGAAAAAATGTGGGTACAGCGTTGTGGCATTCGAATTTGTTGCAAAATATTTCTATTCCATTTTTACACAATTATACCAAACGTTATGACCAAACGTTATGACAAACAGAAAAAAAAAAACCCTGTTCTCTTCTTGATAGAGAAACAGAAAGTCAAAATTATGCTTCATTAAATCTTGACTATGCTCAATATGTATGCCTGTTGGCATTGCACAGGCTAGAAAATGAATCTTAGTCAGTAAAGTTATGTTAAGTACCTCGGCTTCATCTGAATTAGGCAGGCCAGAGGCATGGTGAGACATTGGACAGAAGAAGGTTAGATCTGTCCTGAGAAGTTATGTCTGAAAGTGCTTATTTTTGCTCTTGTTCTGGAAAGAAGTGATCAAACAGGAAACTTCTAGTTTCCCCTACAGGAAAACAAGTTTTCCTAGAAATATGAGATCCTAAAACACCCATGGATAAATGACTCTCATCATATTGGACAACAGCTGCTCTGCAGTTTAGGAAGAAGCCTAGAGGTTTGAGGTATAACTAGAGGTAAGGAGGTATAACTTGGCTGGCATAGGCTCTATTTCTGCTGAAAGAGCTGAATTATTAACAGTGTACTAATACAGTCAATTCATATAATCAAAGCAATTTTCTGCACAAATTAGAAATAACTAAGGGAGAGAAAGAACGTCAGCTACTTGGCTGGAAAGCATAGCATGGCTGAGATTGGAACAGATCCTTGTAGTCCATCTTGCCCAGCCCCCCTGCTTAAGTAAAGACACTTAGGGCTGGCTGGCCAGGACCATGTCCATACAGCCTTTAAACAATTCCAAGGATGGAGATTCCACAACCCCTCTGGGCAACCTGTGCCAGTGGTCAGTCGCCTTCAGAGTAAAAACTGTTCTGATTGTCAGAGGGAACCTGTGTTTCAGTTTTTGTCCATTTCCTCTGGTCCTGCTACTGAGCACAGCCTGGCTCCACCTCCTTTACAATTTCCCTTCAGATATTTATAGACATTGATGAAATTATCAATAGATGACAAAATGAGATTAGATTATCAATTATGAGATTGTGAATGTAATATCTATTTAAGCAACAATATTCATCTCCAGAGCTTTCCATACTGGCAAAAGTCTGAGAGTGCTGTTTCAAAACCAAACTTAAATTGTAAATTTGTATTACTGTGGAAACTAAAAACCTGATTGACCAATACTGGCTCATTTTGAGTTCCACACAGTTTGGAACAATTTGAGTCAGGGAAGCAGAAGTGGCTGCCTAGCAGAAAGATGAGGATTCGACGTAAGTCTAAACCAAGACCAGATGATGCCAGCACTGAGAGCTGGTTGTTCCTTTCCGAGAATAATCAAATTTGGGCTGGTCAGGCAGTGCTGTTGGGTAAGTTTTAGCTTCTGGTGGAGTCTGGCTAATACCAATGGGAAGCTCTAAAGGGAAGCATGCTGGCTTCAGCAGTTGCACCCTCTAACCACAGATCTGCATCTATCAGAAAAATTATGATAATAGATCTGGGCCAAGTTGTGACAGAATGAGATGTCTAACAGATCCCTAAAACACTGGACATGGAGCTTTCATGTGGCTGATGCAGATAGGGGTGTTTTTTGTTTACTTGATTGCTAGGCTACTGGCCAAAGGCAAAGAGGAGAAAGATACAAAAGACTGAAATCAAAAGACAGAGAGTAGCTGTCAGCTGCTTTGAGGTGCAATCAACATAATTGCAGGCTGTAACCCCAAGATAGGATACATCCAAGACAGATGTGCTGGTGGAATCAGCATCACAGTAGTCAGGTCAGACATAATTGGTATTGTAGGAACAGATGCCACCTACAGTATCTTAAGGAAGGATTTGATGTTATACTGCACTGTCTTTACCCATTTATTCCTTATTTTAGTAAATAGAGTAGTTCATTCTATACAAAATGTTTTTCATGTTAATATTATTTGCATATTCCCAGTTCCTCATGCTTCCCCTGTTGTGTGCTGGTCCGGATAAATTCCAGGTTTGGGCAGTAGAGTAGGTGGGGTGATCTATTGTGGTGTAGTTACTACTTGCATACAAAGCTGGGACATCTAGAGGCCACAGCAGTGTCTGCAGATACTGTGAGTACATCTACTAGATGTGGGTATTAGAGCATTTTCCCAAAGCAGCTTAGATAATAAGTACATCGCATGACCTCTAGTGGTATTAAGCCCAAGGCACTGCCAAAGTCACACACAGCAGTTTCATGCTGCTGGGGAAAAGCCAAGGTCACAGAGGAGCTATCACATATGTGACAGCTCTGTGCTGCTGTACCTCGCCTTACTGCCAGGTTTATGCCAGCCCCAATTTTGACCCATTGCCAGGGTAAGAATGAGAAAAGTTTTTAATTCAGCAAAAATTCCAAACACTCAGCACGGCGAATGTTTTGCAGCAATGTTTTCACTGTCAACTAATAACACATTGTCATCAATCTTTCCTGGTGTGATGGTTCAACCCCAGCCAGCAGCTCAGCCTGACCCAGCCACTTGCTCACTCCTTCCACAGTGGGACGGAGAAGAGAATCAAAAGGGGAAAAGTGAAAAAACTCTTGGGTTGAAACAAAGACAGTTTAACAGGGAAAGCAAAGGCTATGCAAAACAAAACAAGGAGTTAATTCACTGCTTCCCACGGAGAGACAGGTGTTCAGTCATCTCTGGAGAAGTTGGGCTTCATCACACATAACAGTGACTTGGGAGAACAAATGCCACCACTCTGAATGTCCCCCTCTCTTTTTTTAGTTCCTCCCAGCTTTACATCTCGAGTATGAAACTGTATGGTGTGGCATTTCCCTGTGGTCAGCTGGGGTCAGCTGTCCCAGCTGTGACCCCTCCCAACTCCTTGTACACCCCCAGCCTCCTCCCTGGTGGGGTGAAGAGCAGAAAAGGCCTTGACTCTGTGCAAGAACTGCAGAGCAAGAAGGAAAATATCCCTGTGCTATCAACTCTGTTTCCAGCACAAATGCAAAACACAGCCCCACACGAGCTACTATGAAGAAAATTAACTCTATCCTGGCCAAAACCAGCCCCCCTGCTATTATCTTCATGTAGAGAAATAAGGAACATGGAACCACCAGTGCAAGAAGGAATGGCAATGAGAACCAGAAGGTAAAATTGGCAGTGCTTTCTCTGCAGTGACTTAGAAAGTCAAAGAGGAGTAAGGATTGCTGTTAACATCAGCAGAAGAATAATGTTCTGATTCCCTGTTTCTGTGGGTTCTATTTCATTCAAGAGGTGCAGCTGTCATTGCTGACATCCTCTCAGAGGGCCTAGAATCCCCACAGCTTGAAAAAGAAAGTAAAAATGATCTGCTGCTACTGCCTGGGATATCAACTTTGGCAGTAGGGAAAGGCAGGACCAGGTCTGCCAGAAAGAAGCTATTGACATGAAGATGAGGTGGAAATGGCAACAAGTGCGGCAACAGAAGACACTGAACCCTGAACACCTAATCAGCTGTGTGATTAGGAAGCCAGGCTTTCCCACAGGGCTGGTTGGGGAAGCCTTCTCTCATGAGTTGCTGATGCAGCCTCTGGGTGCGACAAACAGGAGGTTGCTGGACACCTTGAGACAGACAAGTTGGGTTTTTTAAAGCTATAGAGCCTGTTCCCATGGTTTCTCTTCTCAAACATCATATTCTGTGCCCCCTGAGACATGCAGAGTGTGCAATGAGTCAGTCCCCAACAGCCCACCCAACAAAATTATTTCAGTGCTCTGCTGTAACTGAGAGAGATGCACTCACATTTTGATAAAGTGTTGATTATGGAAGGCATATTTTGTTTCATTTGCTCTTAAATTTGGTTTCACTCACATTGTGGTTTTGGGGTTTTTCTCTAGTGCACTTCTTTTACATTCATGGTGCCAGGCTATTTTGATGTTGTCTAATTATGTTCCTGTTGCTTTCTATTATTTACTCTTAAGTCCTTTGGTGTGTAAATAGAGAGAGGGATTTCAAAGTAAATTATTTTTAAAAGAAATAATTTTAAATAGGCAATGCAATATAGACCTCAAGCCGGTTTAATACAGAAAATTAATATTGTGTTTACCATAAGTCATTTAAATTCTAACATCTTTTTGTATGCCTGAATAAGATCTTAAATGGATTTGTTTCAGGGTATGATCCAGGGTTATTTACTTACTATATTTATCTCAATAGATATGTCAACTTTATAAATAACAAGTGAGTATAATTTAACCAGCTGTTTGAAGCTGAGTTGTTATAGCAGGCACCTCTTTAATGTGTGAATTGATTTGACCTTTTATTGTGTGTGTGAGCTGATTTGACTTAACTGCTTTCCAGATGTAAGCCATTTCTGGCATGGACTGTGGTTTCATTTATGTATAGTACCTATAACTTAGGGAGAACTCCTGGAAATAATCAATGACAAACAATTGAACATGAGAACTAAAACAGCCTTGCCTAAAGTTTTGGTGTCTATGTCTGTGTTCATCACTCTTTGTTTGCTTTACTAAGAAAAAAAAAATTGGAAGTTGAGATAGGTCTGGTTAGCTACCATCCAAAAGTGCTTATCAGAGATTAATTGCCTCCCCTCACATTTTTTTCCACAGCCTACAAAAAGATTGCTTTGGGTAACAAATTCAGAGCCCCACATCTAACTAGTAGACCTACCAAACTATGGCTGAGGAAGCCTACCCAGGACTCCAGTTTGTTTGGCAGCAATGGATTCCAGTGAGCTGTGAAATGAAAAAGAGAAAAAAAATACACTTTTTGATCACTTGCCTGAAGATGTTCAGCTACTAACAGAAGTACAGGAGAGACAGATTTTTCCTTATATAATTGAAACCAGAGACAACTATTAGATTGTTTTTCTGGGTACATAGGATCTGCTCAATAGGTCTGAAACAGAGTAAGGTGTGAGTCCCAAACTCAGCTGTCATTATTGGATTTTGGTTCTTTTTTTGTATTTGGGTTTGTCTTGATGCCTCTCTGGATAAAAGTTTTTAGAGAGGTTACCGCAGTTTGAATAACCCTGGAGCTCCTAAAAAGAGAAGGATTGAGAATCATCAAAACAGCAGAAGGTTGAATAAGAAATTACTTAATTTGCCTTAAATCAAAGGCATTTTCACATTGCTCAGTGGCTAGCTCTGCATCAGTTTCTCATGACTTGTCTGTGCTTCCCCTCTTCTGACTTTTAACTCTGGACCAATTTGCCTAATTACATGCAGGTCATGTGTAGTGTACTTAACCCTGTTTCTGATCACAGGATTCCTTTGGGACTTCACCTTACAATATTAGAATTTATACTTCTCTCTAGTGAATGAGTCTATTTTGCAAGAGAACATATATTTCATTCCACTCCAGTTCCTCTGTGTCTGAACATTTTATTTACTGATTTCTATACTGAACATTTTTGCTCCTTCAGTGCAAAATACATTACTTGAAAACCAGTCCTAGTGTGTCTTCCTAATAGCCAAGCAAGCTCTAGAGTTTAATCTCTTCCCAATAATAATTACTTCAGTATTTTCTTTCCATCTGCTGTCTCTGCAGTATCCCTTGCTATTTTGTATTATCAACAGTTTAACTAATTTATTCCTCAGTCTTACAGTGACATAGCACTATTTCCAAAAACAGTGTCTAGAATGTTAATTGCACATTCTGCTGAAAGACAGAAAGGGAAGAAAAGGCAAAACAAATAGAATCCTGTGTTTGTTTACTTTAACAGCAGGATTTTTTCCCAGTTAACACTGAATATTTAAATGTGCAGTTTAGATCTGAATCACTGGTTCATTATTATGCTGATGAAATTTTATAAAGTCTCAACCTGTGTGAGAGCTTCTCAGGCTTACAGAGTCCTGTGTAATTCCCTAAAGTTAACGTAGGCAGACTACTGCCTCACTACAGCCTTTCAGCATATTTTGGCAGGATTACAAGGTTCAGATCAGTGATTTTTGTCTACATTTTTGTTGAGGATCCCACTTTTCTCCAGCCTGACTGGGAGCATCAGGCAGCCACTGTACACACCCACAAGAACAATATGCAATGGCAGGTTGGCGCCATAGATAAAGACATCCCACAAAACTAATGTTAAGAGCTTCAGATTGGAAGAGCATCAATGAACTGTGCAACAATGTAAAATGGAACTTCAGATAGACAAATTATGACGAATTATGCAATAGCAAATTAATACGTTGCCACTTCCAATTACCCATTTGTCATGGTCTGCTGCACCGGAATTAGGAGGACAACCTCTACCCCAGGTCCAGGCAATTCCCCGCCAAAGAAACAGAATGTCCAGTCAAAAAGGCTCTAAAATGCCAAGTGATAAGAGCAAGCCACTTTCACCCAAGTGTTTTATGGACTTTTCTGCATTAGGACTACGACAGAGGGAAGCTTTCTATGACCCTACCTTTGCAACAATGCCCCCCTGAGCCCCCCAGTGTCAGATGCTAGAGACCTGGACAAAGGATAAAGAGACATAACTGGAGACAGATGCTGGCAGATTATTTTGTAAATTTTAACTCAGATACATGGTCAATCAGAGCACCTCTCAATTTCATCACAAAAAAAAAGAGATAACTCTAAGCTTGGCAAAAATTTAAGGGCTGCTGGGCTATGATGCAGCAAGCTGTTAAAACACATCTTAATTTTAACTATGAGCCCAACTCTTTGCACTCCCTCAAATCCCACTGAAATCTGTAGGTTTTAGCACATGCACATATGCCTTGCTGAATCAGCACTGCAGCTTGTTTTCTGAATTGTTGCCCTATTAATAATGAATTAAAGACATATCATTCATAAACTTTGATGTAGCTACATTGCATTTTCATTTAACATTAAACTGAAGGGTCTGTCTGCTTCAGCTAGAGGCTCAGATGGAGCACAAGGCTTTCTGGCAACCTGAATGTTGGGCAATACCCTCATTATGGCAGCTCTCTTCATATCACAAAACTGGATCTCGGATACAGACTCTTGTGTGAGATCTATCAACCTGTAAGTGTTACATAAAAATATGCTTTATAGCTGAAAACTTAATTGTGCTCTGTTGGATAACTGCACCCACTACATTAGCAGCCCTTAAGCCAATTGTGACCTTTCCAGCTGCAGAATTTCTGTCTCAGAGATGGCTTGAAGCAAAATTCAGAATTAGTGTGGGGTTTGTATTGTGCATTATGCTGTCCTTTATGCTAATATTAGGATATAGCCTTTAATTCCTTCAAACAACAATATTTAATTTATGCCTTTTAAAAATTATTGACTATCCAGATCTTCAGTAAAAAACACTTCTAAAATTACTTGTAGTTCTATGTGGTGCCATTTAATAATGATTTTAAATATTGTGCTGTCTGTCTGCATCTCATGTACTGCATAGAACACTGCTCACCTTGGTTCCGAACACCAGCGACAGGAAAAGATCTGTAGACAAGCTGTAATTTCTTACAGGAAGGCAATTTTTGTTGGAAGTATGTTAAAGGTAATTTTTGAACAAGCAGCTTAGCAAACATTAACTGTTCAGTTTGGCTGTTTGTGCTTTTCCTGGTCTTATCAGGTAAGTTCACAGTAACCCGGGGCACAGGCACACCTATCCATTGTTCAAACTTAAAGAATCCCAGCATTAAAGCTGCATATCACAGATTCTATGCTAGGGACAGCTACCCAAAAAACTACAAAAAAAGAGTGCATTTCCTTGTTGACTAGCAGAAATGTGATTTAGCACAGTTACTGGTGACCAGGGCTAATTTCTGTATGCAAGGAGATGCTGAAAAGCCATATGTTGCGAATGGGTAGGACATTAGTCCAAAATCACCATTAGCAACGCAAAAAAGATTCTAGTACATCTTGTCACAAAATTAGCCATATTATTTTTTCTGCCCTACTTGTTCTCAAGTTGCAGAGTAACTTCTCTTGGTGTTCAGTCTGGCAAGAATGTCCAGCAGTAGAGAATCTGCTAAAGAGACCAAAAAAGGCCAATATGATCACGTAGTATGTAATGATTCTGTGTGAAAATCCTGGTCTGTATATTCGTTGTCTGATTCTGAAAAAGAAAAAAAAAAAGAAAGAAAAAAAAGTAAATAAGTATATGAGACTGAAATGCACAGATGTCTGATTGAAATGGTTGCTTTACACAGTCATCTGTTTCACAACACAGTTTACTAAGACTGTGCCAATATTTGTGCTGTCCCACTGCATAGGTGGTTGGGGATTTAAATAAGCTGCTGGAGGCAAGGGATGCTTTCTGTGACAGTTCTGTCTTGAATGTGTATGAAAACAGCCTCAGAGAGTGAACCCAGCAGTAAACTACCCTTCCCGTCCTTTCTGTTGAATACGATGTAAGGAATTGAATACTGTGGAAGGATTCATCTGTAATTCACAACTTTGTATGAGTATAGGTTAATCTAATCTTAACTAGGAATTCTTTTCAAAGCTTTATACCAATTTTGGATAAGTTGCTAGGATCCCAATCACAGGATTTATAATCTTTCCTGATAGAAATCATGAAAGGAGCTCTTAGAAAGTAATAGTATTTAAGGTCTTTTGTTTTCATTATTTTCATGTCTTAGAAATTATATTTTCAAGGTCTTCTCTATAAGCAACAGGATTAAAAACGTGCTTTAAACAAAACACACCTCAATTTTGTCATAAAGGTATGATTACAACAGCTTTAAGAGACACACAGAGAATACAATGAATCTCATGAAGAAGAAGGCCGTGAGAGTTGGCTTTGTGCATTTTGTCAGGCTTCCAACACCACCAAGACAAACAGATTCTAGCCCATGATAGGAGAAGTGCAGATGTGCTCACAGTGAGCTCTTGCTTCCTTAAGATACCTGCCCAAGACCTGGGCACGTTTCCAGATCCTGATGTTTACTGAGAACTCCCTCTCTGTGCTTTTGGGCAATGCAGAAGAGAGTCAAACGAAAGGAGGAAAGGTAGTTAGAATCTTATCTGTGGGCATGCAAGCACTCCAAGCAGTGTGGGGATAAGAGCAGTCCATACAGAGACACAGTCATGCAGGTGCTTTGCCCATCTGCCTGAGGATGGCATCACTGCCCCACTGGGAAGGACAGCAGAGATCTGAAACGCTCCTTGTGAGCTGCATGTGCCCAGAAGTTATCAATACAGCAAGTCTCTTTCACCAAATACCTTAGAATATAACCTTAACAAAGAAAATGTTTTACTTTTCAGTTACCTAGATACCACTTCTGGAGATCATAAAACTCTGTATTAGACTGCAATTAGATATATTTCACAACATCCCCATGAGGGAAATCACTAATTACAGCAGTTTGTTGAAATTAAGGTGAGTGTAGTCATGGCTGGTAGTGACTATGATACTATTGCAGTCTTGTATTACTACACTTCAGGCTATGATTGTATCAAGCTCAGAAGCCAAGAGGGTTGGGTCTGGCTGGAGGATGAATAGAGAACGAAGAACTGAGCTACGCCTTTGTGATTTCTTAAGAAGTTATGTGCTCATAAATTTCATATTCATTTGCTCAGGAATAAGTACTCTGGAGCTTTGGTGTCAGGAGACACCCTAGAGCTTGAGAGGTTGTGTTATGCCAGAGAAATAAAACCCACAGCCTTTCCTGATCAGCTGCAGTCATTAAAAAATCCTGTATTTTTATGGGACTGATAATTTTGCAGGTCATGGCAACATGGGAAAATCCCACCTCCAAAACTTGCATTTGCCTTGTGTCTTCTCATTAGTAATGTAAAAGTAACTTTATTTTTCTTGCATTTGAATACCTTTTAGAAGCATTACTACAGCAGTGGTGAAATATTTCCATTAGAGAGCTCAGTGCATCACAGCAGGGAAAAAAGTCTCTTTCCACACACAGACTATAAAGTTTTCTGTTACAACAGCTAATCCAATAACTGATGTGAGATAACAATGTTTTGGTAACATAGTTTTAGGTTTTGTTAGTTTTAGCTTAATTAAATGGTATTTTAGTTTTTGACAAAAAGGTATCAAATGTTGTTTTTTATTCCTTCTATTTTTTTTTAAATGGATGCACAGTAAGAGGAGCCTGGTTGCTTAAAGGCTGCAGAACTTTGCTAATCTGTATGAAATACACAGAAGTCTGGGAGGGCTGTTAGGCTTCCAGAGAGTGAGCTAGAACAGCTGAGGGTGTATCAGACTCCTGCATTCACAAGCAGTCTCAAACTGTCTTAGCTGGACACACACTGTGTGTCCTGGTTTGAGACAAAATTTGGGAGGAAAGAGCTGGTGCACAGAGGATTAGATGAAGATCAACAATCAGAAACTCACGAAAATGGCATAGAGCAAATCCACTTTTCAATTGAGGCGTAAAACTGTGCTTGGTGGTGTTGAGGGTAGCTATTGACCTGAACTGTATCTTCAGAAGCTCAGAGCAGGCTTCATGACTGCCCAGACACACGGTTTTGCGGTACAGATGATGCCAAAAAGAGTGTTGGTCACACCTCCTCCTTAACAACCATTTATGAGCAACTGGTTTCACTTCCTCCTTTCTGCTGTCATCAGGGCCCTGAGCTGGACAAGCCTTTCAGCCTGCTCAGCTTCCAGCCACATTTCCTGGCTTCTCACCTCTTCTGTTCCTACAGCACAAACGTCATCCTTTGTTTAGCACAGAATGTCTCAGAAGTTTCGTTAGTGGGTATGGCCCACCCAGGTGTAGGTGGCCAGGTGCTGGCAGCACGGCTGGTCTCTGTGAGGAAACAGGGCTGTCCCAGGCTGGACACAGCCACTTCCAGACAGCTCCAACAGACCCACCATGGCGAATGGCTGAGCCCCACTGCTAACACCAGTGGCACCCCTGGGAAATCATATTTAAGGAAGGGCAAAACCGCTAGGTAACAGTGAGAGAGAGAGAGAGGAGTGAGGAGAAAAAAGTGGGGAATTCCATTGTGAACAGAAAGGTCAAAAAAGAAAGAGGGGGTGGAGGTGCTGCAGGTGCTGGAGCAAGGATTTCCCTGTAGCCCATGTAAAGGACCACAGTGGGTGCAAATATCCACAGTGTGGCTCATGAGGGACCCCACAAAAGAGCAGGTGGATACTTTCTGAAGGAACTGAACAAAGCATCAGAGACAACTTTGAAGTATTTCACTTCGACCACAGGAAAAAAAAAAAATCTGTAAAATCTCGGGAAAAATGTTTTTGACTGGTCAGACAGTCTGATTTAAAAAAAGTGTGGGTTTTTACTCTGGGGGGAAAAAACAGCCAAAGAAAACCAAGCCGAACAACAAACTCGCGAACCACAACCCAACATAGGAAGCCCGACTATTTGCAAAGGGAGGCACAAAGTGGCAGAAGGCTGGGGGTTCTTATGCCGCCACTTGCCCCTTCTGTTCTCTGAAACAGTTGCAAGCAGCCGGGTCTTCTGGGGCAGCGCTTCCAGGGAGGCGAGCGCGGCGGTGGCACGCGTCCCGAGGGGACCGCGCCGGTGTATCCATGGGAAAATGACGTGATGCAAGATTAGTCGGTTCGTATTTACACCCCGTACCGGGCGGTTTGCCTCCGACTTGCACAGCTGAACCCGCACACGCCTCCGGGCGGGACACAGGTTTCACCTCGGTGGAGCGCTGGGTTCACGGGCAGCCGCCGCCTCTTCCGAGCCGCTCCCGGGGGACGGGAGGGAGGGAACCCTCCCCGGGGCGGGGCAGCGATGGCGATCACTGACAAACCGCGCTGTCCCGCTCGCCCCCGGCCCCACCGGCCCCGCGGGTGCGCTGCCTCCAGCGGCACCTCGCCCGCTGTCAGGCACCGCCCCGTCCAGGCGCGTCCGCCGGCCGGAGGCGATGGTTGGAGCGGGACGGGGCGGGGAAGGAGAAGGGAAAGGCGGGGGGAAATGTCGCGGTCGCTACGGGAGACCGGAGAAAACCGGAAGCCGGCGGGGCGGGGCGGAGCGGCGCTGGCGAGCCCTTCCCCGCCGCCAGCCTCTCCCCGCCGGGCGGCGGCAGCAGCGCCATGGGGTGTTTCTTCTCCCGGCGCAGGAAGCCGGCCCAGGGCGGCCAGCCGCCGCTGCAGCAGCCAGCGGGAGCCGCGCAGGACGCGGCCACCGGCGAGCAGAAGGCGCCGCAGTACAGCTGGGACCTGCGAGCCAAGGTACCGCCCCGGCGGCTGCGGGATGGGGCTGGCGCTGGGGCTGGGGCTGGCGCTGGGGCTGGGGCTGGGGCTGGCGCTGGGGCTGGGGCTGGGGCTGGGGCTGGGGCTGGGNNNGCTGGAGCTGGAGCTGGAGCTGGGGCTGGGGCTGGGGCTATCGCCTCTCTCAGCGGGCAGTGTCTGCCTCTCTCCTGCCCTCCGGGGTGTGTGCTCCGGAAGGGAGCGCGCCTTCCCCGGTCCCGCTGTTACGGCTCGGTCCGCGCAGTTCAGTGCGTTTATTTGAACAATTAAAAAGTGTTTAGCCTAAGGATTTTACCAGGCAGCCTCAAATTGTGCAAGCGGAGAGGGCGGCGCGCTGGGTGCCGCGGCTGCCGGCGGTGCGAGCAGCGGTCCCGGTGCGGGGCTGCTCCGGAGGGGGCTGGCGCTGCCTCCCGGTGGGACAGCGCCCTGTGGGCAGGCAGCTTGGCTGTGACAGTCCCCACGGGTGTCTGCTGCCGTCGGGATTCTTGATACAGCGTGGAGTCCCCTGGGTGCGTGCTTCACTCCAGAAAACCGGGATTAATGGCTGGGGGAGCTGCTTGTGCCCGGGCGAGTCCCCGCGCCTGGCATTGGAGCGGAGGCATAAAACTCGTGCCGCGTGTCCTGACTGTCTATATTGATTCTTCCTGCTTACGTATTTACGCTGTTCGTTTGCTTGGTGTTTTGGGTTTTTTTAAGGTTTTGGGGGTGGGGTTTGTTTCTTTTTTGTTTTGGTTTTTTTTTTTTGAGGAAGTAGAACTAGCTTATTAGCCCCTAAAAAGACAGATGAAGACAAATCCTTTCTCATGCTGTTTCCAGAGCTCCCGGGGGCAGCAATGAAGGCTCAAGCGGGAAAGCATTTAAATGCTGGATAAAATGTATTTCTTCCTAGCCTCATTTCAAGTTTCACTTCCTAAATATGTGACATTGTAGCCCTACTAGGCCTCTCTTCCTCTCCTCTCCAGCTGCCTTCGGATGGGGGAAGCAGAAACTGGGCAGGAGAAAAACGTAATTAATGTGGTTTCAACAAATAAAATCCTCAAACCTTTAGGCCATATTTTACAAGTATGGAAAAGAAAGATGTGTGAACTTATTTGAATGTTTAGCTTGCTTGTTTTTTAAACTTGGCCAGGTGCTCTAGGGTGTCCCTTAAGTCTTCCAAGTAGATTAAGACAATCTTAGATGGAGATGAGCTAGAGAGCATGTGCGTGGCCTGGAGGAATTGGTTCCTTGAGGATAAAGATGAGCAATCTGTGTTGGGCTTATTGCTTTGACTGGATAGCGGATATTTAGGGAGCAGACAGAGAAGGAGAGGATAACAGCCTGTCGCTTGTGTGGAGACTGTTCTCACAGCGGGAGGGGCTGTAGTGAAGCCATATTTTAATGACAGAACAAAACTTGGTCTAAAAGTAAATTACTAAATCAGCCTTTGGAATAATATTTTTTTAATTTTAGAGCAAATTGACCAGCTAAAACTCAAGAGGTATGAGAATTTTTATCCACTTATATACAGCTAACTTTGAAAACTAAAAGAAAGAAAGTCAGGATATAGAAAGGCTTGATTCAGAGAATAGCCGGCCTTGTTGCTAAGGAGATGATTGTTGTTAACTTGCTGGAAGTAGGCTCAAGTTAACATATGAAACTCCTACAGCACCAACATCTATCTCTGTAGACTAAAAAAAACATGGTCATGTATTGCACGTAAAACTTCCTCTTTTTCTGTAAAAGACTCTTACAAACCAGAAGAATGAGTGAGCTTGGACTGTGCTAGTGAACTGTGCAAACCATCAAATTAGCTGCTTAATTTTGTACTGTACAGCCTAAGAATGGCTATTTAATGTCCAAGTTAATTTCTCTTGCTCTTTGCAGCCTTATTTTTCATTGGGCTCTTTGTGTGTAAGATTAATACATTAAACTAGGAAAGCACCTGGAGTCACCTTATCTTAGGTGAAGGAGTACTGAGAACTTACTGCACTAAACTTGTTGATCCCAGTCTGTATTAAGTGATACCCTGTCAGTGTTAATGTAGTAGCTTTACATGTTGTCTATGATACCTTGTCCTGTTGTCTATTGCTTTCTCATTTGTGATGCTTCACATATTTATTTCACAAGTTTGTGTTTGTAGACAAAGTTAAATTGAAGTCAGTTGGAAAACTTGTGGCATCAAGAATCCTTTTTATCCATCCAGTGTATAGAATTGCATTCTAAACCCTGAAAACCTCATCAACAGATGTGCTAAATTGTCTTTTGATGTTTATTTCCACAATTTGGGTTGGGGATGTGTTTCTAATTTTAGGCTTTCCTACTCAGTGGTGCAGCTGTGGTTATATAGTTCCACTTCACAAGCAGGTTTGGCAATTGTCTGTAGTTTTTGTAAACTGTGCTCTGTATGTTCTTACAGATGAGTATATCTTGCTGCTCAGACACTCCAGCTGTCTTCCTGTAAACTAATGCCATCCTGACATGGCAGAAAAATGTAGGCACACTTGTGTGCGTATTTGTGCGATGAGGGATGACTGAACCTGAGGGGTTCCTCCAACAAAACTATTTCTTCTGCTTCTGAAGGATATCATTGCTGGTTGAGCCTATTTTAATGATGTTCTGATGGCAAAGGATGATTGTATTGACACTGTCTGCTATTGTAGCCCTAGACAAAGAGAAATATGATGATATCCCAGTGACTATGTAACTCTTGTGTAATAGTCCCAAAAATGGACCATGTGGTAGAAAATTCTAAATAGAAAATATTATAAGATGCTGATAATTTAATTGAAATTAAGGAAAGTATATGAATTTGAGGAACCTTTTCAGATTTCTGTGTGATTTTATTAAGTGAGGACAGAAGTTTTAAGGTATGCAAAATCTAATCAAATTTAGATTATGTTGTAAATGTGCTGGGGTCTCTGTAATGCTTTCTGAGCCTTGGATTCAGAGAACTGGGTGAAGATTACTTATGGTGCATTAGAAGAACCAAAGGATCAGATTATCTTGAAAACAGAAAAGAGAAGGATGAGTATTCAGTTTCTCGCTGCTCTGGGATTCTCAGTCCATGAGTGGAAGTAGAGCACGGTTTATTCCAGAGTACTGCATTGCACCCTGAGGATTTATTATGTCTCTTGATGTCTTTGGGCTGTCATGAGAGTCTCTTTCTGACCAAGTGTGGGAGAGGAGCTTGGTGGTGCTCAGCCCTTCCCAGCCTCCTTCAGCTAGCTTTCCACCTGGATTGTTTTCCTTTCCCACTGTATGACTAACAGCAGTAACTGAATGTGGGTATGTGCAGACAGGAACTGGGGCTTTTGTGTCTTGTGATGGCAGATACATTCATGGCCTCCACAGGAGAAGAAACACAAATAGCTGCATCATCTTTTTTGCCGTTGTCTCATGTTCAAAGAAGTAGGATTAGATTAATTATGATCGCCATGGCATTTAGAGCTTAGAGGAACTTTCCTTCCCAGATAATTTTTTTAACTTTTAGGAGGAACAAGTAAAGTTTTGTTTTATGTCAACTGACTTGCAATTTAACTGGTTTAGTTGATAGGAAACATGCAGCTATCATTGTTATTGTGCGTGTAGCTGTATTTAAACAGTTAAAAAACCTCAAGAGGTTTCACTTTTTGCCTAAATCATAGTCTTTTGTTAGTTATCTTACATTTGAGGATTCTTCATGAATGGTGTGAGCTGACTTGGGTATCTTGAATTGTCTAGATCTTGTTTAGGTAGCCATTTTGTACTTTATTTTTGAATATTAATAAAATAACTTTTTTTTTTTTTTCTCTGAACATTGGATATAAGGACAAAATAATTCATTGTATCTCCCTTATACTTCCTGGTGCACCAGAAGAACTATTGCTGTTTTTCTCAAAATATGGTCAGATTAACTAAGAAACAGTCAGAAGGTTCATATTAAGCAGTATTTCCAGTTAGATAAAATACAGGCCTGTGGTAGCTTCCTTTCTTCTTTCATTTTTTCTGTATGCAGTGTTTAGCAGTAGTTTGCTGAATGTGAATGACTGTTTTATGCTGTTATGGGCATTATGGAAAAGCATGAAGATTCCCAAGAATAGAATGAAATGAGCATTCACACTGTTGTATTGGCCACTTCTAAAGTCAGGGTGTGCAGGAGATGCTCCAAAGCGAAAAACTGTTTGCTAGAGACAGGAATCTTTACTACACTTTCCACCTTTTCTTGTTGTGCAAGAATCTTGAATTCTGTCAGTGAGTGAGTAACTTCAACAAGCAATCTCCAGAGGATGTTGCAACTCATTACTTGAGGGCACCAAACCCATGCCAGTATGAATATGCAGAAGTGTCTAAGCCTGAGAATGCACTTTTTTTTTCTTATTTCCCTAATGTTAATTCCCCTGCTGACAAAAATAGTGCTTAAAGCTTCTTAAGTTGATGTGCCTACCCTATAGGTGCAGCTTTTAATGTCACTGGGTTAGCAGCCAACTTCTGTATATTATCAGCTGTATGTTCATCTCTGAACTGCCATCTGTAGTGACTTACTGAGTTAGGGCATGATTTTTTGAGAATTATATCTAAAACAGAAGACCTTAGTGTAAGTGGTTTAGAAATACTTTATAAAATGTTTGCTCAACAGCCTGGACACAGTTAACTAGAGGAGAACTGTAACCTGTTAAGAACAGCAGTACGTTCTCATATTTTTAGGGCCGTATCACTGTTAACTGAAACTCCTTCCCTGATGGATCCTGTGAAAAAGTCTTGCTAAGACATGGACTCATACCAGAAACACTTCAAGATGTTGGGATCCTTTATGATTCTAGGTACAGTTACCATTAACAGCTGTGAAGGTCTAGTTCTTGCAAGTCTTCCAAATGGGAGCTGCCCAGTTTTGGTGCCAGTGAACTGGATAGGGGTGGCTAAAGAGATGTACGTCATGTGCAGCTTTCACATAGCCTCTGACCTTCTTGCAAGACAAGTGTCTGCAGGAAGGAAAGCTGCCTAATGCACCTTGCACTTGTAACAGGATGTCCTGGAGCTGTAAGCAGCCATGACAAACTCGTTTGCTTTCACTTCTCTCCTTTTGTTTGTTCTTTAAAATCCTTGCTCCTTACAATTTGTCCTCTAGCCCTTTGTAACAGACTTCTCACTATTGTAATTGCTAAGAACCAAAGATTAGGCTTCTGTGCCTGTCTGGAGAAGGAAAAATATTAGCCCTGTACTGTAAGAAGGGCTGGCTTTTTCATCATCACATCTGGTTATTTTAGGTCATTCTATGGAGTAATTCCTGAACCAGTGCATTGTAGCCATGGTATTTTATGAAAAACCCTATTGTCAGGATTT
>VYZP01053319.1:2829-19203 GCA_013400635.1 Hypocryptadius cinnamomeus
ATCCTATTGGTTAGGCTTTTATCCTGTTTAGTGCTCCTGATCCCTGGATTTATCTGAGAAGTGTTTAAGTGGATAAATTTGTTTCAGGAAGCAAACTGTTGTCTTAGATTACCAGAGTGTATTTCGTATTCTGCCAAGGTAGGGTTCAAAAAAAGATGCCCTGTAAAATAGGGTAGATGAAATAAAGTAGGAGGGTAAAAATTTCCTGGGTAATTGTTTAAAAACATCTAAATACTAAGAGACATGCATTTTGATGTGAGAAACACAAATGTAGTTGAGTACTTTTTGGAGGCATCAGGGAAGATTTGGACTGCATTGTGTCGGATGAACAAACACAGTGACCATAATTTGTATGCATGGAATTATTATAATCAAAACAAGTGTAACTACTGAATCTTCAAATGCTCCAGTGCAATTTATCACACCAAGAGGCATCCTACACCTTGCATTTCATGTGACTGTGCAAATATTAAGAAACTTTTTACTGCAAAGTGAGATAAATCTTCTTTCCTGGGAGCTCAGAGGCTTACCAAGTTCAAGGTCAGCAATGACTCATTTCTGCATGCCTAGATCATAGCAGAAGTACTAACTATGGTCTGGTATTGGAAGTATCAGCTCTGACCACCTCCTAACATTGCATGTTTACAGATTTACCCTGGTGATGCTATTTACACAGCAGTGGTCATTCCATCCCTATGGGCCTTAGTTTGGCCTGTGAAACTGGATAGCTTTGTCAGAAATGGAGGAGAAGGATGTGACCAACTGACCATGAGAGTCAAGTACTGATGCTATGCAAAATGTTACATCCCCAAAGCATTGAGCAAGCAGTGATCTGATTAATATGAATTCCCATTTTGAATCAGAATGACCACTGGACGATCCAAGTACGAGTGTAACTTGGTAGCTGGTGCTTGCTTGGGCTACTTGAGCAATACAAAGACATTACAAAACGGAAAGACGCGCAACTTTTGGCAAAATGCATATCCCTATAATGCTCAGTTTCTCTGGAAATCAGGCTCCAGACTTTAGTGAATTCCCAGAACACTGTCAGAATCCAAAATCTCAACAGCCAAGAGGCACAGGCAAGAGCAAGCTAACCTCACCTTTGCCAAAGGCAAAGCTATATTGGGATCCAGCCTGACAATAATGTGCTAATGGTGTTTCCAGGCCCTGGTTCTGATGTCTGTAACCCACTAAGAGCAATGTGTTTCCTCTCACCAAAGGATAGTTATGTCCTAGAGATAAATGTCACTGATTTATCTCTGGGGCTACTTTATATTTTGGTCTTGACTGCTACCCATTACTCCCACTGAATCTCAGTCTATCTCTTGTCATGTTTCTTTGGCAGTTAAAAAGAAAAAGCAGGGAAGCACAAGCAAGTTTCTCAAAATGTTTCCTTTTGTGAGACAAAAGGAACCTACTAGTTGCTAACTATGAAGTTAGAACTTCATGCTATTATTGGTAGGCAACCTCCACATAGATGTGAATGCTGTCCTGGAACACCAAAGGTGTTCTGCCTCCCTGCTTTCCACCTTTCAAGAAGTCATCCTCATTGCCTGTCAGAAAGCATTAAGTGCTCTGGAGAAACCAGGGATGTAAATGCCACCTGAAAAATAGGTGAAACAAATTATAGTAATTACCACTGTACTTACCATATTTCAGTATAAATATTGAAGGGAGTTTTTTTGGTATACTTTTATATCTGTTAGGAAACAGATACAAAAGATCTTTTCTCAGTGTTTGTCATTTCTGAAGAGGAAAAATGGCAGAAAGTTGAAAATATGTGCTTCTCCCTGGTCCAGTTCTCATTAAGTACACAGTGTTTGGATTTTATTTCTTCATGTTCTAAGTATCTGAAGTCTGCTGATTGATTTGTGAAGGTTTTCCTCAAGCTCATATGGACATGAGATCTGTGCCACATGACTGAATTGCTGGTTAATTGCCATGTGACCCACAAGACCTGTGTATCTGTGGTAGTCTTTTATGTACCTGCACCTGTGAGTCTTCCACAGCGACAAAGTAATGCAAAAGCAACTCAGACCATGGAAAAACAAAAAATGCAAGGTCTGCAGCCAGACCTAACAATGCAGGGCTTACGGAGTTTGGGTTGTTCTCCCCTCTCTGCCATTCATCTGCTGTACAACTTTGGACAAGTCACTTTGACCTGTCATTTTTCTTTCTTCACTTTTATTCTCTTTCTCATTTCCTTGAAGGATCTTATGTACTTGGTATCTCTACACTTTCCCCATACAAAGAATTCATAAGCTTGTTGGGGTTTTCATCGAGCTAGAATATGAACCTTTTTGTTCCTATGGCCTTAGAGGGTACTCTTGTGAAGCACACCTACAGGTAAGTAGTGCAAGTTCAGTGAAGGGACTAAATATTAACTGCAGCAAAAGCAGACAATTGTGCCGTGCCTGAGTGCAGAAAACAATAGCCATCAGCCTCAAATATTTCTAAGTGAATCTGACTCCTAACTAAACCACTGCTGTGACTCACAGCTGTTATGCCATGTAAATACTTTTCTCAGAGACAATAAAATATAATTGGAGTCAGCTTGTGGTTATTGATTAGAACATAATGCATTAGAGAGCACCCTTTTCCATGCACTCTATTTATAGGCCCTGCATCATGGAACAGTCGTTACAGCTTTTCCATCCTCATTGCACAATCATGAGCAAAGCACCAAACTTGCATTCCAGTTAGCCCCCTAACTTGAGCCTGTCAAAAGTGACAGGGGGTAAAGTCAGCCAGACAATACAGTATTAAGCATTTCTGTAAGAATCTAAGCAAGCAGAGTGAAATCCCAAGGAAAAGGTGTGTGATTTAGCAAGGGATGTTAACTTTCTTTCTATAGGGTGTTCGACATGTTGAAGGTGTGGTATGTATGTTTACACTGCCAACAACTTTTACAGGGCAGATGGCACTATGTCAGTATTTTCTCCCTGCAAAAGTGGCTCTGTGCCCAGCTCTGCAGCTTTTCTTCCACTCCCTCCAGGAATCTGCAGTCCCAGGAGAATTCTTTCTTAAAGAGGCTTGCAGTGGAAAGCAAGGCTTGTGCTCTGCCAGGCCCAATTCACTTTAAACTGGGCTCAATGAGGTGCAAGCTGGCAGAAATATAAGCAGGAAAGCACCTTTAGGCTAATGCAGAGCAGCTGCACACCCAACTAGAGAAAAACTACTGTGCTAGGAAAATACTCTTCCTACCCCTTGCTTTGAGTGCCATGGAGGGTTCAACTTTGAGACTGCTGCCTTCAGAGCTGTTGCTGCAGGCTGGTAATAGTGCAGGACTACAGAAAGCCTCTGATTTAAAGTCTGCTTTCTGCAGGGGCACAGAAAGTGGCCATCTCAAGAATGAGGTTTATTTGGCTAAGACCGATGCTGTGACTGCATGATGTGTTCCCAGGAAAGATAGCAATCGTGGTGCTCTTGAACAAGTCCCTTTGGTCTAAAGTTTGGGGTAACCTCCCACAGCCCCAAGGGTGAGGTTGCTGTCATACAGAACTCTCCTTCCTGATAGGAAGCAGGTAGTTAACAACCAGAGTCCCAACAGGGCAAAGCATATAAGACATGATTAACTTCTTGAAGTTAAATATGTGCCCAACTAGTTCACTGAACTGGAGCCAAAGGATGGAAAAGGTGACAGCAAAGGGAGCATTCAACTGAAAAAGCACGGGGGGGTGTGGGGAAAAAAGGAGCATATTACTGGAAACGTGACAATCCTTACGAATTCCTGTGCTCCAATATAGTCTTTCTTTTTTCCCCCTGCTTGCAGCCTAGCACATCCATGGTGTGTTGGAGCAATTCACCCTGGAGGAGTCTCTGTTTCTGTGGAAATTGTTTCAGAAGTGTAACCTATTGAAATTGCTAGTGGAATTGGAATTGCTTGTTGGAATTGCTAGTGATTGGTGGTACTAATTGTGTAGTTTTCTGGCAGAGAAAGTGAGTAGTGTTTTAAAGTGAGTAGCAAACAGCAGTGGAAGAAGACCTACAATAAATGCTGCTGTTTACTAGCTATGAAATACAGCTCGCTCAAATTCTGCTAGAGCAGACCCCAGACCTCAGAGCACCACAAAGCAAGGTGCATTTGTTATAAAGAGCCACTGAAGGTTAGTTGAGATTCTTCTAAAGGTACTAAATGTTTTTTGCAAAACTAGATCTTTCATTTGTCCTTCATGGTATGCCACAAGAGGAAATTCTATTGCTATGATATATTAACTTGGATGTTTTAGGCCTGGCTGTCATTTCGAGCAAAATGAGCAGTAAAAACACTAATCAAGGTGAAACAGAATTTATGTCTGCTTCAAGGTGTTTCACACTTTCTGCTTCGGGTAAAATGTGCCAAAGGAAAATGCATTTCTCAATGATGTCTGTCTGCCTTGGTTCCCTGCAGCCTCAGTGGTGCCTGTGAACAGACCATGGAGCAGTGCTCCTGCCTCTTCCCTGCAAAATTTTCATCCCACACTTTTAGTGGCAGTGGTCCCCCATGAGCTTCTAGTTGTTAAGGTGTCTGAGGTGCCTCCAGACTGTAAGTAAGCAAATTATATATCTAGAGAAAAGAATGCATATTGCTCCCAATACACAGGGTAAAGTGCAGTAGAGGGTGAAGGAATGGGTAGAGCATGATGGATTACCTCATATCAGATTCCTGTGGGCCTCAGGAGAACATGTGGTTCTGTACCAGTGCTGGCCCACTGCGTGACTGGGAGGACATTGTCCAACAAGTGCTGAATTGTTCATAAAGTGCTCCTCAAGAACCTCCTTGTGCCTGATTTCATGTGGAAAGGGAAAACAAAAATCCTTAGGGGGTTTCTGTCGTGCTGCTGCTTCCCTGGCACACGACAGGCTGATGGGCATCAGAGCACATAGACATTGAACGAAAGAGGAGATCACCACAAAAGGAAGCCAAAAGATCAGGCACTGTTCCAGGCATGGCTGCTGATATATAAAATATAATCCAGCTGGCATGCAAAACATTGTAGCTGCCAAACATATCCCATGAAGAGCTCAGGGTGGTCTCCAGGGCTGGACCACTGAAAGGAAAAAAATGCACTAATGGCAGCAAGATGGGGAAACTTTGCCAAGTCAGGACAAAAGTCACGTGTGTGCCAGTTTCCATGCTTGTGAGAACAGCTCTGCTGTCTGTGAGAAAGGACCTACCCGTGGGCAGGTCACACACACACACACACAGACGCAGGCACATGATCAACCCAGGCACACACGTCCCAAGGTGCCTCGGACTCGCATTGCCCTGCGATGCCACCAGTATCAGATGGTGCTGCTGACTCAGGCTGCAGCTTGTGCTGCTGCCAAAGGGGACTTTACTCCCAGCCACGCATTCCTAGGGCTAATGTTGTGTCCCTGCTTAGCAGGCAGGATCTGGGGAAAGGTGCAGGTGAAAACCAACCCAAATGAAAAATAATGACTCATGTTCAGCCTGAGACACTCCCTGACTCTGTTTGCCATGGGTCTCTACTTCCGCTGGTGACAGTGCAAGAGAGGCTTTGGACATGTGCAGCAGGGCCAGTCTTGTCCCTTTTGGTGACAGTGTGAAATTAGATCTGTGCACATGAAATCCCAGACCGGGTCATACAGGTCAGGCTTAGACCGGCATTCAAGGGTCTGTTTCAAGGAGACTGTTTTTCTGGACTGTTCTTTTAGACTGAAATAGAAATAAATATTAGTCTTGTGGCTTGCCACACCACCAAGCTCTTTGCCCAGATTCTGTGCCTCCTGAGAAGACCCACCATCCTTTCTCTTTGGTTTTTGCTGTCAACATACATTTGTCTTAAACTCATATGCTCATCCAAAGCTTGTGACTCGGCAGACTTCAGCACCACAACATGCTGTGCAGCCTTCCCTGGTTGCCCCTCTTGTTTTCATGAGGTTTTGCTAATGGCAGCTGGTGTCTGCTCCCGTTGAGTCAGGAGAAGTGCCCACCACATCTCTGCTTTGCACTCATGTCTCTCATGCATGTCTTGTAGCAGATGGTCAAAACTGTCACAGCTCATGCACTCTCAAAGAGAGATCTTCCAGAGGCTGATTTCCTTGTATTTAATCCCTGCATAAGCACCTTGTGATGGGAGGGGGAGCAGCCCTCTCTGCCTCTCCTATAAAAGGCAGCAATTGGTTCTAACTCAACAAGCATGTTCGTGGTAAGTACTTCATGTCTGCTCTGAGCATCCTTGTGGTTAATACTTGTATTAGTATTTGTGTATTTTTTCTGGTCTTCAAGCTTTTATATTCTGGTTTTCTTTTTCATTTGTACATGTCTGGTCAAATAATTTTCTCACTACACTACACTTTGTTTCTTTCCATTGTGTTTTTTGTCTACCAGGGATGTGTCATTTCCTATGGCTCCTTTCATTAGTTTCATGTGTAGCTCTTCATACCCCTCTCCCTGCATGTCCATTCATTTGCTACTGCCTTGGCCCTGGGGTTGCCCAGTTTCTTGAAGCTGTTTTGAACTGCAGCAAAACTGTGTTCACACTTGGAATGTCAGTACATGCACAGACTTGAGAGTGCCAGTAATGGTCAGTCAGAGGCCAGAGAACTTCCCAGAAATTCAAACCATCTTGAGCCAACAGTTTTTGATAATAAATTATGTCAGTAAAGAAAATAATATTGGAAATTTAGAAGCATGTACATTTACTCTTCCAATATTTTCCATTTACTTTCAATTTTTTCCTCCTCTCTTCTAGAAAGACATAAATGTCTTAAATGAATTAATGATCAATTTTGGCCCTGCAAATACTAGGAATTAATTTCATGGGGTGCACTGACTGCATTATCTAAGCAGAGCACTCTGAGAGTGTTTGCACACATGTCGACGCATGTGACAGCCGTGTGACAATGTGGTTTCACCAAAGGTGGCAGATGCAAGCCTTGCATTGTATCAGATCAGGTTTCCCCCAAAAAAATGGTTGAGTTCTTGAACACAGAAATATCCTAAATACAGACATCTGCATTTTCAGGTTTTGTCAGTCTTCATGCTGACATAACAACAACAACAACAACAACATCAACAACAATAATAATAATACCCAAATCTCTAAACAAAAAAATACTGCTACAGAAAAAACATTTTCATTTCCTGTGTTCTCCTCTGCCTGCCCAGCATTCCCCTCTCCTGGATTATCAAACCTTAAGCTAACCTGCTAGATTTTCTTGTACAAAAGTGATGTGGGAATGAAGGCGGTGAGTGGCACTGGAAATACATACTATGCCTGATTGGAATCCTTGTGTGTGACAGAATAATGAAAACATGCATCTGTCCTCAGTGTTGTGATAATTAATCAATTATTTGCATTGCACTCCAGAATTCTCTGGTAGGAGGCAGGGTTCTGTGGTAACCCCTAGCAGCAGAAGCAGGAGTGGTTTTAGCCATGCAAGAGGGACTGGTTCGGTGGCTGAATGCAACACTGTGCCCACTGCCGTTGTGCCAAAACCTTAAAAGTTCAAAGGAATTTCGTGGGTCATGTTCCTTTGGCCACTTCTCCCAATCTAATATTGAAATATCATGTGTCTTTTGGAAGAGACAGCTTCCCTTAATCCACCAGGATTACTTCCATTACAAACAAACCTCTCCCAGTAGATCTGGAGCCTGCACTGCCTTGCGCCTGTTAGCTCTGACAACGATTTCCTGTGTCAGGGTGCGGATGGGAAGCGAGTGCCAACACTCCAGCACAGCAGCAGCCCCCCAGAAAGCCACTCAGATCTCACAGGTCTCACATCCTCTGCCACATCAGTGCCAGCCCCATCAAAGCATGAGCTAATGCCGGGGGAGGGTCATTGAGCACGGCTGGATGAGGACCCTAGCTCTGGAAGCAATCAAAGAAGGCACAAGAGAGGGCTGAAAGTGGTGGGTGGAGACAGGGGGGAATGAGAGGGGGACCTCCACAAGGAAAGCCCCCAGGAAGATGAAAGGACATGAAGTGGGATGCTGGAGGGCATCCCACTGAGGGATGGAGAGTGGGGGCCATGGTAAAGAAGAGGATAGGAAGGGGAAAAGGACATGGAAAACTATGGAAAGGATGACAGAAGAGGGGAAATAAAGAGAGAGGATGATTTCAAACACCCAGAACGGGTGCTGAGAAAGGAAAGGAATTGTCTGGGTTGAGAGAGGTACCTGGGGAGCAGATCAGCAGTGGAGACAGCATGAGGACTGACAGGAAATTTGTGGCCAAAAGAGAAAAGGTAATGGGGAGAAGGAGAAGGGACATTGGACTTTGCATAAGAAGAATCATAAAAAGAAAAAGGGAAAGAAAATGTGCAGCAAATTAGTGTAATAGACATGAATAAAGAAGGAAAGTGAAGAAGCAAGGAACTGCCCAGGACTTACAGAAACTTCAGTTCTTGCAAATCTGCTCCAGCCCAGCTTTTGAGGGTGACTCTCAGGATGAAATCAGGAACCTGTGTTAAACAAACTCTGAATTTTGGAAAGTTCCTTCCAATAGTAATGAAGCAGAATGCTTGAAAACTGGCACATTTCCTATTACACAGAGATGGAAGGAAAGAAAAAGAATAGACACGTCCATAAAGGCAGTAATTGCTACCACATGCTCTTATAGCAGAACTATTTTTAAAGGATCACTCCAGTATTTTTTGTTTATTAACTGTCACTGGGGAGGATAAGTGTAGTAAATGTGATAAGGAATTAAGCAAGCTGTGTTTGCAGCACTGCCTGCTGATGGATGGAGTAGTGCTTGGATGCTGTGCTTCCATGCCTGTGCTGTACATCACTGGGTAGCAGGCAGGGAGCCAAGGTGCAGTTTCTGCAGTGGATTTAGCCAGCCTGGTATTGCAGTGCTGCTGGATGGGCTGCACTCCCAGAGCAGCAGCTGAGGGGAGAAGGAGACTCCCTCCTGGGATGGGAGCAATGTCTCCCCACCCTGCTTGGGTGACCAGAGGTCTCTGCCAGGCACGAGCCAGCTGGAATAGGGGAATAGTTTCCAGCCACTTCCCATTGGCTTGGCTTCTCCTGCCTCACAGGCTGGACCAAGGCAAGGGAATTGAGCCCCTAAAGCAGCCAACTCTGTGTCCATCAACACTGCCAAATTCACGGAGCAGAGACTTTATTGCATGCAAGCAGTGAGAGCAAGGCTGACACCGGGGGGGAAAGTTTTTCCATCAGGTGTGTTGCTGCCATGAGCTTCACCTGATGGTGTGACACTGCTTTTAATCTCTTATATGCTCCTTATGCCAAGTGTTTGAATTCCAGCTTTTCTGTCCACAGCTTGTGCCATTCCTCACACAGGGAAGGAAAGGCTGCACACAGAAAAGAGATGCACGTGACATTTTTGGTGGGTTTTTTGGCTCATTCCTGCAGCTGCTGTCCCTGGAGTCTCTCAGCTGAAGCCCAGAGGGAAGAAGGCGGGTGGCAGGAGGGCACAGCTGTGGCTGCAGCACAGAGGCAAGTCAGCCTGATGGACTGCAGGGGCTCTGCCACTGGCACCAGGCAGTGCCACGTGTGCTTCCACCCCATACCCTGCAACCCACCCTCTCCGTGCCCCCACCCCATCACTGGGAGGACATTTGCCCTGAAATGTGTACCAAGGACAGGCGGTGAGTGTGGCTGATCACAGGCTGGACAAACCCTTCCCTGTCTGCTAGTGCTGTCTGTAGGGAAAGGCACCACCAGCTGTGCCAGTGCCTTTCTGCCACTGCCCATGAGGATGCACATCCCTAACAAAACCTGCTGTGTTTTAGCACCCCAGAGCAGAGGCTGCTGCTGAATGAGTTCAGCAGATGGCACAGGATGACACTACACACTGGAGCTCTCCTCCTAAGGAATTTCTCTGTTCTAAAATATGTTGAAATCTTTAAAAAAGCATTAGCAAATACAGCAACTAAGTACTGTCTCCCTGCATTTTAAATAACTTGTTTACTGCATGTGACATTAAAAAGACACGTTTTGATGTCATGTTCAAAGAGGTATATATGCCAGTATCTAGTGAGGGTGTGATAGCCCTGCAAACATACGAGAGGGGTGGTAAAAACCTGCCTGTGGTGCTGCATGGGGAGGCATTTGCCCACAGCAGTGACCCCTTTAAAGACAGCAAGAAAGTAAAATTCTGTAAAAATCAGACAACCCAAGCAGCAAGCTCTTTTGGATATCCAGCAGGAAGAAATGGCATTTGTTCCATGAAGACATAATGAAAACCACTTAACAACATTAAAACAAAGCATGGATGCAATGAGCTCTATGGAACAAGAAAAAAATAGTACGAATACTGAGAGTAAAAATTCTCAACATATTTAGCTCTTGAAAATCTCTGCTTACAGATGTGAAAGCAGCTTTGTTTATTTCATAACTGTCAAAGTTATAATGTCATAAAACAAACTTCCTGAGATATTAATCTGGTTTTATTGGTCTTTCCTTACTGATGTAAGTGTTCTTGCAAAATGGTCTGAGCTCTGGCATCTCATCAGAAATGAGATGTAGTGACTGAAGCAGACTGTACACGCTGTGCATGACCAGGCTGTATCTTTGCCATGGCCCATGTCCTGATGTTCATGCACATGCTTGTTAGGAACTTGTTTTTCGGAGATGCTGATAACAAGCAATTCCTGCTCATGTCAGGAATGCTTCTGGAAGCAGAAACATTTTTAAAATTAAAGAGCAGGTCAAATGCAGTTTTTTGTTTTGCTGTTTCCATTTCAGTATCTCAGGTATGCCCCTTGGTATATTGTGGACAGCATGAACCTGCTCCCTACTTCCCTGCTCTGTGTTAACAAGTTGATATTTGTTACTATAGTTATATTGATTATTTTTAATAGACTAGGGAATTGCCATGGAAACTGCCAGCTCATTTCTTCTCCTTCTGCATCCTGGGATCTCCAATTAGCTCATAAAAGTAATCTGAACTAGGTGTCTCCCATGGCAGCATTGAGGGTCAACTGAGTGCATCATTCTTGAGGGGTTCACAGAAGGAAAAGCAAGCAAAGGAAAGTGAGGAAAAAAGGTCTTCCTCTACTGTGATAAATGCCTGGTGCTCTGAACACAAAGTAACTTGGAAAGCACTGGGCTAGCTCAGCTTCTCTTCCGAAAGAATGCCTGTGAATTTACATCCTTGTGGCTCTGTCAGTGTGCTACAGAGCTGTCATTGTTTCTCTTGTTAGCTTAATAGCTTGTATGAGCTATATGGCCATACACAGGTGGCATGGACCTTAGCTATACTTTCTGTTGACTTTTCCTTGTTCATTAACACATGACTACCTGCCAAGCCAGGAGTTCCCTGGGAAGTACAGGCATAAGCAAATACACAAAAACCATTACATGGAACAGCCTGGGAAATTCCCAGTTGCTCTGAGGCTGAATAAAAGAAAAATTCTATTTGTATGGCACAAGGCCTGAAACAGAGGATAGCTTCACTGTTCAGGCTAGTTTAATACCAGGAAAAACTATCTGCATTCTGCAATTCATAAAATGATAGGAAATAGAGATGGGAGCAGCTTCAGGAAGAATCTCAAATACTGAGGCAAGATCAGCCAGACTTGAACTGCCTCAGAGAGCTCCTTTCCCATGCTTTGTTATCCCTGATATTGGGAGACTGTTCTCCAAAGGCTAAACAAGATATATGATATTGAACTTATTTTAAAACACTTCCTGTCTTACCTGTTATTCTCATGGAGAATTGTTTTTCCCTTCCTCCCCACAGCTTTTGCTTTCATGTCCACCTGGCCTACACACCAAAGATCCTACTCCATGGTAGTCCTGTCCAAGTTGGTTTGCTCTCTGCAGAAAATGATGGTCAGAAGGGTCTCTGCTGTAGAAAGATCCTGCACAAACTTTAGACAAGACCTTTGCTCAGAATTATTTACTGCATTTACACCATCAATGCTCTCAGAGCACAAGCAGAGCCAGAAGGACATAAAAAACTGCCTGCTCAGGATATTCTCTGTGCAAGCACACACACCCACACACTGCAGAGCCTCTACCAAGGCAACCCACATTTTTGCTGGCTTTTGGATTCTTTGCAAAAAGATTGCAAAGCAACTTTCAAGGTCAGGGAAATGGGGACAGAGCACACAGGACCAGGTAAAGTGGTGGCTTATTCTCCTGGATTATCATAATAGGGTGGTCTGCAGTATTTTCGCTGTGGTAAGTGTATCAGAACATCTGAAAGACATGGGAATAGCTAAAAAATTAACTCAGTCTCAGCCAGACCAGCTTGCAACACACAAATTGTTTCCTACTGTCAAAATGTGATTGGATGCTTCATTTTATTTGTGAGAAAGGGCTGAGTGGGCATCTTGAATGGATTAGTTTCCCTTCTTAAACAAACTTACAAAATTGCCCACAGAACTAATCTATATGAAAATTTTCTCTTGGTAATAACTCTTTCTCCTAAATTCTATCTTCTTCTTATTTTTTTTTTTTTTAATTCTAAAAATCCATCTTTACAATAAATCAGACCTGTAGGGTTGTGCAATTTTGGTTTTCCTTTTAGTTACAAAAGCAGTGCCCCAGGGTTGGCAAGGACTTTTATGCACTATCCTCCATGAACCACTACAGTGCTTGCTTTGACCAGTGCTGTTTGATTCAATGTCCTTATCCTTTTTATTTATTTCTTAATTATAGAGCGAGCAATAGCTAAATAAAATTTCAGATGTTGCACTGTCAGTGAAAGCCTTTCCATTGCTCTCTGCCCTGCATTGTTTTTCTTCATTACCCATTTTCACCCCCACAGCAGCACTGCCAGGTAGGGATGTGGGAAAGGGTGCAGCCCACAAGTGGAAAGAGGCAAGGAGAAGAGAAGGAAGGAGCTGGTGAGTTTACATGGACAAGTCTGCAGAAAAGGTCTTTCCTTTAAGATTAAGAAAATTTGGGATTCTAGCACTGGATCAAAAGCACTCTCCAGCTCCCTGAAACCAATCTGACAGCAAAACCTCTCCATTATGCATTCATTCAAAGGACATTGACAGATTCAGCTTTTACCAGCTATTTTAACTTCACACCATATCAGGTACTGCCTGTTTTCCCTCATATGAAGTCCATGTGAAAGCTTCAGACTGCCAGAAACCATTGCTATGGGCTTGGGCTAATTTGGCAGGAATGTGATTGTTTGATCTCATTTGTCCTTTTTGGACAGGTAGTGTTCAGGTCTGGTACTAATTATCATGAAACCTCAGTTTTGAGAGAAGGCAGGTGCTTCTACTTCTCAGACTGGAGAGTAAGAGCCCAAGATCATGAAAAGGGAGAATGAGGGAATGAAAAAAAAAAGGAGAGGGACCGAGGAAATAAAAATGCTCTACATTCTCAGGGAATAAGTAAAGCAGAGGACCACTAAATTTCAGATGAAATTATTAGTGGATAAGTATCCAAAACAGGCATGGTAAGGGGAAAGGATAATGTTTGATATTTGGATGTACCCTTAAGCTAAAGTACATCCTACACAAGGATGACTTAAAAACAGTCAGGGTATGAGGTGGGTAAATGCGCCTCATCCCATTTTATGGGTGAAGAGGTGAAGATTGGCATAGGTGGGTGGTGGAGTTGTCCAGCACCTTGCAGGAAACCCTGGCAAATTCTAGGCAGCTTTCTCAAGCCCTCGCAGGTGTCCTCTTTCCAGATGAAAGATGAGGAGCCATGGTGACCAGTTTCTGCTTCCTGCAGGAAGAAGTCCAGCTTGCTGGGGTGGCCAGAGGTAGCACAGCTGAGGGCAAAGGGTTGAGGAACCAAAGAATCAGCATTTCTTCTCCCTCATAAGCACAACTTCTGGCAAGTCTTCCCAGCTTTCAATATATGCTAGCAAAGACAAAATCTGTGCCAAAGGGTGAACAGCTTCATGGGTAAACAAACCACGAACTTTCCAAGATAACCTTATCCAAAATGTGTTCTGGCAGTGGTTTTTTGTCTTTCTTCACATACTTCTGTTCCTGAGGACCTCCTATGGTAGAATCAGAAACAGCAGTGAAAACAAACTCTTCCATCTCCAAGTTAAATACCTCACATTGTTCCTTAAGATTTTGTCCCATAGCAACACTTGCCTTAAATTCACATGAAACTACTTTTCAATTAGCACATCTCTGTCTCAGTGTTTTCTGTCTGAATTTTGTAGGCAGGATTCAGAAACTGAGATCACAGTGTGGCATGGGCTAAGGGGAAAAAGAACAGCTGAGCACACCAATAAATTAAAAATAGGCATGGTAGCTATGCTGAAAGGGACAAGGTTCTGCAACCATGCTGTCTGGCTCAGCATTCCCCTCAGATCAGAAAACTGGGAGCAGGAGGGAGGGACTCATTCTTCCTATATGATTTCACTCATATCCTGCTGGGGACAGAGCCCGTTTCTTTAATGATGCAGTTCTGGCTAAGGAGGAGCCAGAACAGTAAATACTGATGTGGACAGAGATCATAAAGCCCTGCTCATTTGTGTTTTCTTGAAGTATTATGTAGCAGCAATAGTAAGGAGGTCTCTTGTCTCTTTTAGATGTCTTCAGGGAGATGTGATGGTTTCCTGATTTGCTTTTAATTGGGTGAAGGAAAAAAATGGAAGATGGAATTATTAATCTGGAATTCAGCATGCTTGAAACAGAGCATTTCTGGGCTGGGATGTTCTTGAGAGAGTACTTCTGGATACCTAGAAGGTTTTCATGGCATTCATCTGGAATTTGCCTTTCCTCCTTTCATCCTATCCCCTCAGGGTGATTTTCACAGAACCGCGTGAGCAATTCCTATAGGAGAGCTAAGATAATTTCCTTCTGCTTCTTTTATGTAATTGGCAGAACATGTAACCATTTAATTGCTATTGATATCCTCAGGAACTAGGCACCTAGGTATTTTGGGGATTTGAGACAAACGTCTGTGAAGAGATCCCCTTTTTGCACTTATAAGATCTCTGGTCAGTCTCTCCACACCCGGGTGCCATAATCTGCCTTGAATTCATGCCATATTCCTTTGCCAAGCTTGCCAAGACAAAATCTACTCTTAGAGCTGTAGGCTGTACATCCTGATCTTCCTCTGCTCCCATCCAGGTCATGGGGTGAGAGCTGCTCCATGTCCTGGCAGCTCAGGGAGGATGTGAAATGGGGATATGTGGAGATGTGCATGAGAGGAAGAAATTTGCTCAGATGTAAGTTAGGTCAAACAGAAGGCTAAAAAATTCAATCCCCAAAGCAAACAAAATGCAGCTGGATGCAATTACTGGTGTGAGTTCTGTCCATTCTCTGGCTGCCTTGGGTTCTTGCACCACTAGTAGTCACTAATGGAGCTTTTTGACATCAGAAAAATAAATCAGTCACATCAGGCCTACCTTGGCTGGCTTTAAAGCATGTGCTTTCTTCCACTGTTTCTACAGAATGGATTTTAAAAAATGGTTTGGTTTTGACAGCCCTTTTTGAAAGGCTCAGCTGACCTTTCCTAGGAGCTAAGACAGAAGTGAGCTGCCTGCATCATTTCCCCCTCACTCCTTGACAGCCCCATATACATAATAATACTTACAACTGGCAGCTGACATTTACATTGACTGAATGAAATTACCTCAAAGGAGAGAAGCTTTTTGACATAAAAAGTTTGTAAAATGATAGTGAACTTGTGTGGTCTGAAAAATAAAAAATAAGTGGGACCCAGTGAAGGGGGAATAGCTCAGTGGAGTTTGAGAGTTTTACTTTGTACCTGTGCTGCATCACAGTCCAAATTGCTCTTTTCTGCCCTGAATGTCTGGATCAATTTCCTCACTAGCATTTCTATTACAGCCAGCAATCAGGAAAACAAGAGCAGGTGGAAACTGGCTCTGAACTTGCTCCATCTCCTGGCTGCTGGGTTTCACTATCTGCCTGGGAAATCCAGCTTCAGCCCTGAGCTTTCATTAACTTCCTACCCTGCGAAAATCTTCTTTAAAATGGTGATATCATACTCTGGATACTCCCATCAAACCACACCCCTCTAGCACTGCCAAACATAAAGCAGTGTTGAGGCAATATTTGAAGACAAGCAGATATCAGAGTGCACAATGGCCTGGACTTTTAGAGGATGCCAGCTGCTGCAGTTGCAATCCGGTTGCCTACATGAAGAAAGATTCTGGTCTCATTCTGCACCTGTGATTTCCTAGTGCTTATGTTTCACCTTTCTGGGTCCATCATCTCTGTCAGCTCTTTAGTAGATAGAATAAAGATTTATATTCTTAAGGATTACTGTTGCTGTTGCAAGACATTAAGGTAATAAGCAGGAAGAACCCTGACAAGATTGTTTAGTAACACACTGAGGATGATGCATTATAGCCTAGCTCCACTGATTTTTATATTTCGCCTTTCTCCACATCTCTGCTCCTTGGCCATTTAAATGGAAAACCTGTTTAGATTCGACAAATTGCATTTGTGATTTTCACATATAATTCTTTTAATTGAATCAATATGTGCAAATAAAATATA
>VYZP01053319.1:28338-46290 GCA_013400635.1 Hypocryptadius cinnamomeus
CTTCCTTCCGACACTTCCTTCCGACACTTCCTTCCGACACTTCCTTCCGACACTTCCGACACTTCCTTCCTTCCGACACTTCCTTCCTTCCGACACTTCCTTCCGACACTTCCTTCCTTCCTTCTTGTCCAGCTGGGTCACTATGAAGTGTTACATGCTAGAGAAATTAATCTTGGTTTTCTCAGCCAAGCCTCAGTAAATGGATTATGACCTCTGTCATACAGCTGTCGCAGACAGGATGACACTTGGGCGTTGATATATGACATAAACAATGTCTACCTATCAGCACAAGTCCTGCAGCTGAGATCACAAAGAGCATGGCCACAGCAAGGGATCCTTCTGTTTTGTGCCAAAAGTGTTAACCAGACAATACCATCTTTGCAAATAGATTTGATTATCCAGTCTTGGTGAGACCAAGGAAGCAATCTGTGCACAACACCTCATCCATCCTCTTCCCCTCATCTTCTTTTTTGTTTCTCTCCTGACACTTCCCTTCTGCTTTCACTGTATAAACTTGCCATTGTTATTAATGCCTTGCTCCTTGTTCCTTCCTGCTTTGACTTAATAAGGCCAGAAGAGAGGAGCAGCCCCCATGAAAGAAATAAATATTATTACTACATGGGACTGAAAACGACACTGTTCCTGGGTTGTAGGCTACCATATTGTGTTTCTGGGAGAGCCAGAAAAGGCAGCTAAAGTCCTTGAACTACCCATATCATATAAGCTATAATATCCTGGAAAGCGTGCCAAGGAGTCCTGAATATCTTGGGCAGATGAACCTGTTCCAGTGATAAATTTCTCCTCTGAGCTCATCCTGCTTGCAAGGTGACAGGGATGCATGCAGTCCTTTGATGCAGCACAGGCCTAAAGTGTGTAAGCATGGTGTCAGAGGACAGCTATATTTACCACAAATGCTGCCTGTGCAGGAAAAAGTGGAGGCTTTCCCTGATGTGAACTGCTGTGAGCTACGAGTCTCCATGTATCAGACTGAGTGCACCTGGGAAGGGTTCTCAGAGCACAGGACAGGACAGTGCAAATAAAATGTCAAAAAGACTTTGATATACTGGAGAATAGGGAAAGCAGGAAATTTTTTATGCACAAGAACTTTTGTCAGTTTAAATTTCCAAACATAAGTCAAATAATTGTGTAAGACTATCAATTTTTAATTTTTAAAGTTCAATTTATTCCTTTAGCACTCTTAAAAATGTGATCCAAATTCTTCAGATCTGAAGAATCCAGATAAAGATGTACAATGTATGTGTGAAAATCCCATTTCTTTATTATGATTTTTATCCTTAAAATTATGCTGTCTGCACATCAGTCACTTCCCTTACAGTTTCTGAACCCTTTGTTTTATGTCAGCCAAGTCTGACAGGGTCTCCAGGTCTCAAAGATATTCAGATTCCTGAAAGTTCCAGATAAATCAGCTGAGTGGACTCAAATGAATTCTCCTTCCAGGGAAATTTAAGCAAAATAACAATGACTTCCCTCTTTCCAGCATGGGTCACCCACTGCACCAGGAGCTAGCCAGCATGTATGTTGGAGTTTGCTGCTTCTGCCTTGGGGTGGCCAGTGGGGAATGTTGTGCTGTTGCAAAGGAGTTAGATGAGCCACCAGGCAGGCACAAATCCATAGGAAATTACATCTCCTTGTTTTTCTTGCTCACAGGAAAAAATGTCCAGATAGTACTGAGTCTCCTGGGCTTGGAGGGGGTAATGAATGTTGGTCTGTAGTCCATCATCCTTTCCCTCCACACAGCCCTAAATATACATTGTGATTAGTAAATTAATGGATTTTTTTGTGCTGTTTGAACTAGTATTGATTCCACTCCAAAAGCAATATGAGGCATGGTAGTGTATCAAGGACCTGAAAAGTCCCAGGTTGTTATGTGTTGGAAGGGCACAATAGGAAGAGGAATGAGCTCATATGGCAGCTAATACAGAAAAAAATTTGGAAAATCTCTTCTAGTGTATTCTGCTACTGCATGGAAAAAGCCTTTATTTCTTCTGAGAAACCTTTCTGAGAAGCAATGGCTTAGCCAGCAGTCAGTCCTGGTTCTGAGTCAGGGCAGTAGCTGGAGCCAGGTGCTACTGCAGGGACCCACCAGTCAGCTGCACTGGAGCCCACCAAGAGATGGGATCAGCCAGCCACCACTGCATCTTTTTGGTGGAATTTTTTTTCCACCTTCCTCTCAAAGACCTGTACCACATGCATTTCAGGTGGTATTTCAGCCTCTCTTCTACTTGGTAAAGGATTTGTTGCTGTAGCTGTTTGACAAACAGCTGAGATGCACCAGAGGGCAATACAGGAAGAGACCGAAGTGCTGTGGAGTGGCACAAATACTTGTAAGTGCTAATGCTACTTAAGCAGGACTATGACCTTGCTGTGACCCGGCTGGTGACAGACAGAGCCTGTCTCATGCACTGTATCCAGACAAATTTCCCTGTTCACTTTTTCTCTGGTTGCCTAATCCTTCCTCAATGACACTTGGAGCACAGTAGCTGTTCTGAGACTCCCAAACAGATGCGGACAGGTTGGGTGCCAGGGCCCCAGACAGGATTTTAAACACCTAGGGCTTGAGGTGAGGTTACTACACCATGCACGCAGGATTTTTGTGCTGAGTCAGTGGAAAGATTAATTTTTGCTATTTTTGTTTTGCAGTGTGGTTTTTTTGTTTGTTTGTTTTGTCTTGGGTTTTGTTTGTTTGTATTTTAATATGAGATTATGCTTCCTACCCATCTCTTCCTGCTTGGATGAGAAACAACAAATGGAATACTGCACAGCACATCACGTGGCCACAAATGTCTGATCACATTCAGTGAACAATAATACCAACATCTAGTGTTAGAAAACACACTATGGAGAATGTCTGTCTAGTCATCCATTCATCATACTGCAAAGGGGAAAGGGAGGTAAAGGGAAAGGGAGGACACTCCCCTTTAATACACATGCACACATACACACACAACTTGCCAGTTGCCCTTCAAGCTGATTGATGCTAACAAGTGTAAAAAGACCAACAGACATCCTAAGTACCTCTGGAAATGATGACATGGTACCTCATCACCAGGTTTATAGGAATAGAAAAATAAATTTGTCTGCATTAAATAAATCATTAACTGTGATTAATTAATTTGATTCAGCAGTTAAAGGCTTGTACCCTTTGTTTTCTTGTGTATTGCTGAGAAGTATATGTTGTTGAAGCACCAGAAAGCAGAAAGAAATTCTGTGATGATTCAGGCTTTTTGTTAATATTTCAAATTCTATTTTATTCACATGTATCTGAAAGGTGGTAAGAGAGATGATTAAATCGATGAAGCATTCATTTCTTTATGCTATTTCTTGTCAGGATAGGCTGGCCATATTTTGAGATGTACTCTGCAGCAGTCCTGAAATAAAGCTGTCTGACTGTACAGCCACGTTATGCACAGCCAATGCAAGCATGAGCAGCCCTGCCTCAGGGACACAGTGTAAACTTACACTTATGCTGACTCCAGACTGCCGTCCCCTGGTTACCTTGGATAGTCCAGGGATTTTGCACCCCCGTTTCTCCAGCCAGCTGGCAACATACACCTATCACGATCAAGTTGAATAAAGTAAGATTTGACTGCACTGCTAAAGAAAACATGGCGTGAACAATAGGGTGACTCAAAGATATCAATATTCCAGTGTTATTTATGTTAGGTGTTACTTCAGGCTGTATTTATTTATTTTTAAAAAACCCAAACATTTAACTGATGGGTTTGTATGCTGTTTGTCCAGTTACCTTGTGTTGACAGGGGTAAATGGGCCAGGACAGGAAACAGCAGTACACAACAAAAATCTCTAGAGGTTTATTTCACTTCCAAATCTCTCTGCATTTGCTTTTAGCTTTGAACTAAACCACAAAAGCAGTAAATTTTGAAACTGAAAAAAAGAGCAATGGGTTAGAACTTCAGATCTGTACAGGATTATGCTTTCAATGAAGAAAAGTGCAGGGCCTGGTTAATGTTTAAAGGCTTTAAAAATAGTAGACATTCAATTTTTTTTCTGTGAAAACAGAGAAATATATACCAACCCAGATTTTTACAATAGTTAAAAAACACTGGCATGTAGATATAAATCAATTTAGCCTAATTAACTACTTCAGAGACATGATCACAGCTATCAACTGTTCTTTAATATTATTAAAATATCCAGATTTAATACCATGAAATCTCAGGTGACAGTCAAAAGTTTCTTTTTTTAATAACCTCTTTTACTATTACAATATTTTCATATGCTTTCGGCTTTTATTTAACATTGGCTACTACAGGATGAGCTCTAAGCTGGTCCATTTTCCCATATAAAGTCCAGTAGCTCTGGTGAACCCGGAGTCATAGCATTCAGCAGGCAGCTCTCCCCCGACCCAGCTGACAACCTCATTATCCATCGTTTGAAATATTTCAGCTGTGGAAGTGATACACTTATGTAACACATACTTGAGAAAAATAAAACCATCTCTGCTTTTAAAGAGGAATGCTCTGCAGCTCTTGCCACCACTTAATTCTCACAATTTCTCCTTTCTCTGTAAAGCGTGAACTAGAAAAATATCATGAGTGAAAAATAGTGATGACCAGAAAAGACAAAATAGAAACAAAATGGCAGATAAGAACAGGGGATAATGCTACCATAAAGAGGTACCTAAAAATATTCCAGTTCTTCCCATTTAGCAACAATCCTCACATCACGTCACAGCATTTTCCGTTTACCTGGAACCACTATCTCTTCATGTGAAAAGGGGCATTAGAACATTGTAATAAACAAAACAAACATAAGTGTAGTGTTTCTGTGATCAGCAGCCATAGGAACTGGAGCTGGGAATCCGGCAGTCAGTGTGTCACCCATCCATGCCCCAGTGCCCAAAATGGCTGCAGGACTTGTGCCCCCACCACTTCACGGCCTCCATGCACAATATTTGCTTCTCTGGCATGGCAGATACAGGGGATTCTTTCCAATGGCCAGACTTGAAGAGGTCAGTCCTGAATCAAGGGTTTGTCTCTGCTATAGCTGCAGAGATGTAGCTGCTGTGAGGACGAAGATGTTGCAAAGGCTGGTGCCTGCAGCAGTGTGCTCAGCCATGTGCTTGGTGGAAACACAGCAATGCTAAAGACTGAAATCTGCAGCCAGATCTCTGCACAGTTTCTCATATACGGACCTCCTGCAGAGGTATCTAGGCACAGAAGTGCCAATGTAGACCATGATTTTATGTTACAGCTACTGATAATAACTGGAACCACTCTTCCAAAAGCTCTAATGCACTGGGAGGCGAGAAGGAATGTGGTTTGGCAGGCAGAATGGGCCTGATTCAACCAACTGCTTATGTGTCACTGAAATCAATGGTGCTATTTAGGGGCTTAATTGCTTTGCTGAATCCAGGCCAAAGAAACAAAAAGCAAGATGGTTAAGCTGCAAAGCTTGGATATATATCTTAAATCTTGAACACTTACATCCTTTATCAATATTATGATTCTCCCCAACAATTCAGAGTTGTTCAGAAAAGTTTCAAAGGAAACACGTGCCTTACTTTTTGGCCCTAACTTAGCAAACATTTTGGTGTACCATTATTCATGCAGATGGTGCCATTTTCTTAAGAACAGAAAGACACAAGTGACGTGCCACAACAGGCTGTTTTTGCAGGTCAGAGCTGTATTTAATATCTACAGCATTTAAGCATTCCTACCAAGGTTATACAACTGCTAGAGACATCTGGACCTAATACTGAAATGTTCCTATTGCAATCTGTGTGTGCGTGAATATTCTTGTGCCAAAATATTTATTTAAAACTGTCTTTAAAAGAAAGAACAATAAGTTCAAGGAGTTATAATTTTTTTCAGTTGTTTTTCTTTCAATAACAAACACACCTCAGACAAATAAAAATTAACAGTTTCAATACCAGTGTTTAAATAATGCTTTTACTCACTGCTTAGTCAGTATCCATAAAGAATGGCTGCATTTGCCCTAATTAATGCCCCATTTCCAGGAAAGGCTTTAATTAACATCTGACATTTAAGCAGCACTACTGTGGTGTGCAATTATCACCTGGCCTACTTTGGTGTGATTCAAACGCTCTTGGAGAAAAAGATGCTTTTTTTCTCTGAAAGTTTTACAGAATGAAGTAGCAACAGAGACCTAAGAAAATGAAGGAAAGAAAGCCAGATCTTCTAAGAGATTTAGGGTGGAGTTTTCCAGTACAATTAGCCCATCCCAGTGGCTGGCTGCCCCCTCAAAAGAGGGGGACCCACTCATGCACCTCTCAGCTTTGCCCTGGGCCATCTATTTCTAATCCACTTTCTCTCCCCAAACTCAAAAGCCCTGAGTGCCATTGGAAGAGTCAGAACTAATAATACAGCTGAGCCCATTTGATAACTCAATGCTGCTAACAGGATGGTCTTCCTCCTCTAGTTTCCGTCTTCTTCTTTCCCCTGCTTTGTGTCCCTCAGGCTCCACCAGCAGCAAGCCAAGCTGGTTCAGTTCCTTAGCCCTGGAATCAAAAGAGAAACTGTTGTGTTGCTGTGCTAAAGCAGTTTCCTGACAGCCCAGTGAGCTCAGCTGGCTCACCCTTGGTTCTCACTCCCAGGATTGAGAAGGGAGAAGTGTGGGACCACCACCTCCTAGTGGAAGTGGGCTGGTATTTCGTCCTGTGAAATCAGATCTTATCTTGTGTAGGATGGTACACCACAAACAAGCAAGTTTTTGTACACATTTGAATGTATACATAGAAATGTATACATTTTCTATCAGATAATTAGTGTCTAATCAAATGACACTGTTGGGGAAGTGAAAGGTAAGAGCATGTGGCAAGGACCTGATGGCCCTTTTGGTTGGCCTGAGGCCACTCTTCCCACAGTGAGCTGTAACCAGAGAGAGGACTTTGCAGGGCAAGAACACACTTTACTCTACCTGTTCAAGTTGCTTTATATGACATGCAAACATGGAACAGTTTAGGTTGAAAAAGACCTTCAAGGCCACAGACTCATACACTAACTTAAGTAGCTATTAATGTTTAAATACCCAGTGTTTGTGGGGTCACTGAGAGTGTGAGCAAGTACCAGGCTGTGGCTGTGCTGAACCTCTCTCCTGCTCTCTGGCCTGATGAATATCTCATTATGCTGTGTCAAGAGAAACAGCTTTTGGCACGGGGGCAGGGTTCCTTTCCCTCAACTTCCCAACAATATGCCACAGCCTCCTGATCAGAGCACCTTCCCCAGAGAAATGAGCTGGTTTGCTTTGGCAGAAGAGGGCCTGGGTGACACTTCCCATGCAGTGCTACAGAGGTAGGTGTTTCCTTACCTCATTTTCCAGCCATGCCTTGCTGGAGCTCAGAGTCAGCTGTGCAGGAGGAGATCCTTAAACAACTAGGACAGAGAACATAAAATCAACACATTGTGGTAGGATGGGTACAGAGCTACCTGGGAAGAGCTGAGCCCTTTGCAGACACATCCAGTGACCAAATACTGTGTGAGAAACTGGCAGCTTTGGTGCATGATGTGGAGGATGGGCTGACATACAAGTACTGATACAGTTGCAGTTCTGAGGTACTCACGGTGACTGCCCTGTCCCCAGCCAGCCCCCACCTAACAAAGTCAAATCAAATGTAACTTGGCACGTGGGGCTGCATTTAGAAAGCTGCAGCAGCTCTGGGGTATTTCAGATATCTGCAGTGAGGACGGGAGAGACAGCTGGGGTGGTAGTCTTGTTAGCTAACCTGATATACATTGTCTCTTCCCATGAATCACAGCTGTCAGGCACCAATGGGATTTGGGAGCCTCTAGGGTGAGGCTGTAAGAAGAAACTGTATATCATGATTTTGGATCCAGAAATCTAGATTTTAGAAATATTTCAGAAATTTAGGAATAGAATGCATGTGTCCATCTTTTTATGTGGGTCTAGTCTTTGGAGTATGTGTTACACCATCCTTTAGCCTGCCACATTCCCACACAGAGCTGATGATATTTTCCTCCTAAAAATTACAGTCAAGGGACCCTTTATGAACTGACTGTGGGTTTATGTGTTGGTTAGTATCCAATAATTCCTGAGATCTAAGCCCAGATCTGTCATCTATCTCTTCCACTGCTCTGAAAGGAGTTCATAAAAATAGCACCCGGGAGCTCTGCATCTATTGGAATTCAATATTTCAGTCTGGCAGCCTTGAAACAGAGAGTGAAGCATTGCTCTTTTAGCCAGTACATTGTCACCAGCTTCTGGGTCGGCAACAGGGAATGGGCGCATTCCATATCATTCAAGTGGTGACCTGACTCTCCTCAGTCAGTACTGCTTCAGCAATGCAAGGAAAAAATGTTATTGAAATCAGTGGAATTATTTGCAAGAATAAGAATAAGTGACTTTGCAGAATTGTAGTTTTTTTTCCCTCTTTCTTTTTTCTCTCTTATTGTACAGTCAAACATCCAGGGGACTAGTCACCATTCTGCTGAAAGTTACAGCCTGTCTGGTCTTTAATGTCTGTTTTCGAAGATGATCCCATCCACCTGTTCATTTTCCTACAGTCCTCATTCTTCACTCTGAGGGCATCCTAGTCTTTTCCTTATGTCCTATATGACGCAAGGCAATAAAACCAAAAATGAGGCAAACTGGTTTATGGATCTGCCGGTCAGGTTTGTGCTACTTCCAGCAAGCGCTGCTAGGTGGCAATATGTTACCTGGAAAACCACGAACTTCCAGCCGCCGTCACCTTCCTCTGCTTCCGACCGAGCTGGGACGTGCCTGGGCATCGCTCCGCTCCCAAAGAGGACAAGCCCCTGAAGCAGGACCTGGTGAGAGCAGCTTCACTCACACAGATCTTTACTGAGGTTTTCCAGACACAACTGCAGGGCTGAATCCTACTGGAAAAATTCTTTGTGAACCCAAGAGGAAAAATAAGAGGCAAGCCTGCTTGTTGCAGAGAGTGTTGTAAAAAGCAAATGTATCCTTCTATTGCATAAAGACTGCACTGCCTGGGACTGGACTATGTCATATTCTCGATTCTCTGAGCAATTGAAATTGAAACAAAATTGAAAGTACCTGTTCAGTGTGAAAAGCTTTTGTTTTCTTCACATAAATGAATAATTGGAATCCCCTGCATAGTCAATCATAATTTGTAATGAACTAGGACAATTTTGGAACATTTGTATTGACAGTTGGGTTGAAAAACAGCTTTAATAAAGATGGAGAAGATGTATTTCCAGATACATATTTCAGCCATGCTACAAATACTTAAAACTGAGTCATCTTATGTATATGTCTCAACAAGGACACAGAAAGACTGGCTCATATTTGCATAATGTTTTGAATTTGCAAAACACTAAGTGATCTTCATTGAAACCATTTATTTCCCTTGATCTGGCTGCTGGCAAAACCGACGGCAGGGCTGTGCGTGATAGTGCCATTTTATGCCAGCCTCAAGTTTACACAATTACAGTTTGATGCCAGGGTAGTTTGCGGCTTGCTCAGCACTTTGGCCCAGCTGCCAGAGCTGGGTACAGGTGAGCGGCACCTGGAGCCGGAGAGGCACAGCGGCCAGGAACAGGACAGCTGGAAAAGCTCCCACTTAGGCTGACAGGTAAAATAGATGGATGTGAAAACGGGGAGCCCAAGTCTCTCCTTGTGGCGATGTGGACGGGGAGCTAACATCCCTGCTGCCTGCTGCGCACCCCCAGGCACAGCCGGTGGGGGCCCCGCCGCTCCAGGCTGGATATCCCGGCAGCTATTCGTATCCTAACCTGAGCCACCTGAGGCGAAACCTTGTCCTGAGCCAGCGGAGAAACGAAGATATTTGATTACCCTGACTTGGATAGAAACACGGGGCTTGGTTTTCAGAGATGGCGGCGATCGGTGCAGAAAACAACAATAATGACGACCTGCTTATGTGTAGTATTTAGCAACCTTGGAGCTGACAAGTATCGTCTGCTTCAAAATTGCTTAAATTCAGGCAGAGCTCTCGGTGCTTGGGGTCACGCCTCTATGGATGCCTCTCCTGCCGACCCCAATCAGCCCCCAGCTCCTGGGGGCTCAGTCGGCTTTTAATGCGCTTTGCTCGGCGCAGGGCTGCCCCGACACCGCTGCATCCTGCCGCGGGAAGGCGGCTGCGGGCCCGGCCCGGAGGCCGCGGCAGCGGTTCCCGGCGGGGCCCTTTCCCCGCAGCACCGCCCGCCTCCGCTGCTCCGCCGGGGCCGGTCAGCTCCGGGGCCAGGTCAGTGCCCGGTCGCGGGGCTCCGCTGGCCCGGCCGCCCGCAGCCCTCGGGGGGAAAAGGGGCCTCTGCGGGGGAATGGGGCTGCCGAGGCGGCGCGGGGCCCCGGCAGCGCCCGGGGGCGGGGCAGGCGCGGGGCGTCCCGGTCCCCGCGAGGCCTCGGGGCGCCCGCGGCAGAGGCGAGGTGGCCTCATCGGTACCGGAGGGGCCGGCGGTGCTTCTGCTTAGCCCTGACACCTCGGGTGTCGCTTTGGGAACAGCCGGTCACCGCCCGCTTCGGCCCTGCTCGGCACTGAGCCCTGCCCTGACGGTTGATTTAACATAAGCCATTTTGTTACAAAATAAAAGAGTCAGAAAAGCTTCCCTAGGTCAGACCGCGTGCAACAGCGCACTGCTCGGGATTTTGGCCTCGCAGCTTAGCAGCAAGAAATGTCTGCTGGGGAAGTAGCTTCCACCCCTCCGTGCCTTGAGTCTTGACATCTTCCCAGGGTGATACCGTGCAGGCAGTTTGGCATTGCTTCCCGGGATTCAGTGTGTGGGGCCAAGGAAGGCGTTTGACAGGCAGTCCTGGTGGGGTGCTGCTAGTTGGCACTGCTGTTACAGGGGGACAGGAGAATCGTGGCGGCGTGGCCGGTTCAGACCTCGGTATATGGGTTTTTTTGGTGTTGCTGTCGGCAGGAGCATTTATGGGTGGTGGTGGTGATAAGGAGAGGATAGTAAAGAACAGTGAATTAAGTGGAATTCAGAATACTTCTTGACTATAAAAGTTACACTTTTCAAGGCAACCATTGGGAAAGCATCAGTATTTGTGGTTACAGCTAGAATTGAATTCATGCTTTTATGGTTCAGGATTTGGTGACTGAAAGGCAAATGATGAGTTGGTTGTGGTTGTTTCCGTTCCTGTTAAGTTGTGCATGTGCTCTTCTTAAAGGTCCCCAAAACACACCTAGTGGGCAGTGAACTTGAAAGAGTTTTCTGTCACTGTTAAAAAAGCTCCTTTGATGACATGTGTGAAGAGAACCTCTTCGAATCAAAGCATTAAAAAATAAAGGGCCCGAGTGGTTTTTGCAGAAGGTAACAGATTCTTGCCCTCTGCTATGAAACTCAAAATCTTTTACTCACCATGGGACCAAATTCAAATGTTTTTAGCTGGTGTCATCTGTATTTATGAAAAGGCTTCCTTTGTCAGCTGTTTTGCATCCTTAAATGTCATTCTTTTTCTGTGGACTTCAGTATGTTTCTTTGTGATTTATTTACTATTTTCAAAATAATTAAAATGTGATTAAAAGAGAATATAATTGTTTAGGGATAGGAAGGCAATTCACATCTAAACTCTAGCCTGCAGGAGTCATTAAAAAATATAAAACTAAACAAAGAACAAATAATTTGGAAAGCCATATCTTGCTATGCCCAGAATTGGGCTGCTGAGCAACAATGAAAATAACAAGAAAAAAAAAAGAGAGATAAAAGCAGAAATAAGGTGTAAATGGTCAGCCAGCTTAAAACTGAAACTATGGACAAGGATTTGGCTTTTTTTTTACTTACATTGTTAAAAGGTTTTTCTTCCCCCAGTTAATTTTTATTTCCCATGTACATTATTTGATGCCGTTTCAGTTAGTTAATTTGGACATGTTCTCACTTCTTGTTCTCTCAGCTTCTGGATGGATAAATTTTGTTTCTAATGTAGATATCTAGAAAGTAGCAGGCCCAAGTCTTTTGTTCTCTCAGCAGTAATACAGAGGCTAAAAAACTGGCCTTTAAAATACCAGCTGCTTTTAAAGCCTGTTTTTAGAGAAGTCGTAAGGCTTTTAAAGTAACTTGATGAACTGGAGGGACTGTTGATCCCATCTAATTTGTCTACAGTGCAGGTATCAGAGACAATGTAATAAAAATTTGAACAGGGCTCAGCAAGTTTGAGAGCCATGACATTTTGAGAAAGGCATGAGGGGTCCATCCCCTAGTTGGGGAGGCAGAATCTCCTCAGCTCCCCAGCTTTGCTTAGTTTCTGTATTTGCAAATTATGTTTTGTCAGTAGGTTTTCTGCTGCTGATCCCTTAGCAGCTTGTGATCTGCTTGCTGTTTGCTTTCAGCAGTGAGAAAGCCAGCTGCAGAAATGACTGCCCTCAGCTTGCTTCATCTGGTGATTATTAGAGTGGGAGAACCTGTTGGGCAAGGTGTTTAAGTTAACCTAACCCACGCATCATGGAAGGAAAGTAGAGTGATGGATAAGTGGATGAGGTAGGTGGAGGTTACACCTCTGTAACCTTCAGGTGAGGGGTGGTGACAAGCAACTGGCAACAGAGGAATCATGCATGTGAGTCCTCCCTCCTGCACCTTTCTTGTGTCTGAAGGCAGGGTCTACTGACTCCTTGTCACTGTGAGACCAAGCTGGCCTCCTTTTGTTTTTGAATCTCTTCTCTTTGTCCAACACCATAATTTCTTTTCTTTTTTTTTTTTTAATTCCCTTTATTCACCCAGCAGCCCACTGCTCAGGGTTACAGTCAGTTGTTGTTATTTTCACTCATTTTCAACCTACCTTTTTTTTTTTTTTTCCTACAAATGGGCTATTTTCATGCTTTGTTTTCTCCATCACTTTGCCTTTTCATCTGCTTTCATGCTATGGGGTCAGTTCCAGCCCTCAATACTGGGCTACCACTTGCTTTCCATTAATTTGCCACTGCAGGAACCTGTTGAAGCATCTGCTAGTCATGGTCACTGCTCTCTAGTACAGGTGAATACCTTTGAAAGTGACTGGTAAGCCACCCACACAGGGTTGAATTGTGAGTCATCTCATCATCACCCTCAGTTCACATCTTCTAACCTTTCTTTCCTGTCTTTGCACTTCTGTGCTTGTTACTGAAATTGCAGCTGCCGAAGGTCTTCATCAAGGCAGGTTTTCTTCTTGACCAAGTGCCCTTGATGCTTTTGGTAGTCTCAAGAAGTGCCCAATTGTTTTTTCAATGTCATTTGAATATTTTCTCCTCTCTGAGATTTATTTTGTGGATTTTGTCTGTTGAATCCCTTTATTTCTGTTATGCTCAATCTCAGTATACCTTCATCCAAACCCAGACATTCAGTTGATGGGTTTTTTGGTTTTTTTCCAGTATCTATATCTGCACATCACACCTGTCACATCCTGCCCCAGATGAAAGGGCATGCTTATTTCTCTGATGTATTGAAAACACATCCCTGCATTTTTTTTACCCATTTTCTTTTTCCCTGACTTGTGTCAATAATTCAGGCACCATTTTTGAACTGGAATTTTTCTTGCTTGTGTATTTTAATTTGCTGATTTAGCTTGCTGCGTAGTGCGGTGTTTCTTGTTTGAGCATACAGCTCCTAAGATTCAGTTCTCTGGTTTGTCTTAGCTCTTCTACTCTTTCTTCTAGAAAGTTGCTACCTACAACCCTTACCTCTTACTTTGGCCAGGTATCTTAATGTTAAGTGATAATTGCAACTGGCAGCATTGCTGGAGGTTGCTGTTTGATACATCATGTGTTAGGATACATTTGGGTTGCAACAGAGTAGTGGTAATGGCAAGGGCAAATACCCTTGTTCAAGACACAATAATTTCCCAAAGAATCTACTCAGGGAGTACTGATGTTGGTGTTATCCCTATTATTACTATGTTCTATTAACATTGTAAGGTCTGAATTTTACCTAGACAGTTGCCAGAGGCTGTCAGAAGGCCTCTGATAATCTGCATGCACAAAAATACAGAGGTTGTGAGTGCCTGCATGTAGATCAATGTACTGCACTTGTAGATACATGTGCTGCTCTTGCATAATGTGTGTCAGTCCTTTGTACTGGAGTGCTGGCACACGATTTGTTTATATTAACCCACAGCCTGCTACCCCACAGGCAAGGGTGTTACAAAACCACTTGAGTGTCAAATGGGATTTAAACTATTGTTTTATGTAAGAGGTACAATAACTATGGAATGAACAACTATTGATGTCCATACTGTGGGCTTCTCCCTTAGTTGTCACCAGTGATATATAAAGCTGTAGCACTTAAAACATATGAAAGATGCTAACTGACCACTGTTATTCCTATACTGTCAGGTTGGGTTTTTTTTCATTGGAGGAACTGTGCTTAAACCACCTTTGCTACAGAGGCTAATGGGTATAGCATGTTGCCTTTTTAAAATTAGATTAAGACTCCATTTCTGTAAGTATGTATAAATAGATGTGATTATGCTAAACTGAAAATCTGAACATTTTAGTGTTAATAATATCTCTTGGCTGGTCCTACAACATTGTAAATATTACTGCAACATCTTTCTTTCACTGCTTTCATGCAAAATACAGAAATAATCAATCTCAGTCATGCAGTGCATTGGGAGCGCTCCGTACTGATTGAAATTCTGGATGTTGTTTGTCAGATATCAACAGAAATCCCTTTAGACTGAGAAAGCTCTAGCTCTTCCAATCATACTTTTTTTGAGTGGTTAGCTCAGTCAGACTGAACTATTAAAATAATCTTATTTTTATTAAAAAATTGTATTGGTCACTGACCGGTACTGTAGGAGATGGTTGTAAAGAAAATAATTCAAAGATTATACCTTGCATGAGTCATTAATCATGAGTCATCATCAGCAGGCAGTGGTGTCCAATTTGTTTTCTAATCCCACACTTGCTGCTGCTCTTTATTACCATAGTGATAATATTAAAGAGCTGTTAATGCACAGAACCGCGCAGTTGAAAATGACAGACTCTTTTTTCATTGGAATAAAATTTCCATATCTTAAGTCTGTTTTGCTCAGTATATTTCTTGTCATGAGAAATTCAGTAGTGTATAAAAGTCATGAAAAAAGTTTAAGCCTGCAAGTGGTTAGGTTAGCAGAACAGCCTTTTTTCCCCCCTCCTCTTTGCTTTCAAGCCACTCATTGGGGCTTCCTAGAGAATTGCAGCTAGTCTTAGTATGAGAAATGGGGACACTTTGTATTCATTAAAAATTGGGAGCTGCTTGTTCAAGGTACCTTTACAAGGAAAGGCTGCACTGTCCATGTATTTCATGTTTGTTCTCTCCTGAGCCAAAACTAGCAGCTGGATGGAAAGTTTTATTGCTTTAATATATGCTGAGGAATGACTACTGAGGTTTTAGAGAAAAGGGCAGGCTGTCTCTCTTTTTATATACAGAGGCTGTATATAAAAAGAGTCAGGAGAAATGAGCTTTAGAAACCCATTTTCACTCTTTAAATAAAATTTTTAAAGTTCTGAAAGGTGGTAGCTGAAGTGTTGCAGACTATTAGAATGTGCATAGATGGAGAGTGTTTGGGTGCAGCAGCAGTCACGGAATGTTTTTTATGAAGTAATGAATCTTGTATTCAATTAGATTTTTAACTTGATTAAATTTTGTAATTAGTTTTATTAGTTTACACTTTTGAAAAGTTTGTCATGACAGATTAAAGCCTTGTTTGCCAACAGATATTAAAAAATCATCGCTTTATGTGTTCTTGTGCAGATGATTTTATAATGCATAGATTTGTGTAGGCCTTACTAGTTTCTTTGTGTTGAGCTTATGAGATCCTGTTGTATTGGTGGGTGCAGTTTGGCAGGACAGGTATGAATCTACTGGCATAGGTGGCTTTCACAGTTGCCTGGTATTGCTGCATGTACCTTCACATCCCATAGTGTGGTTGCTCTGCAAACTCCTCCCCACTTTGAATGAGGACTGTACCTGTACCAACAGAAGCATTTTCAAGTTTAGTGTAGGATGGTGCAGCCAGTTACAAGATAAGTGTTCACCTGACAGGGTTGTTCACTTGTTTCATTAGGAACTAATTGTGTGTGGTTTTTAATGTGCATTTTTCTTGATAATGTGTAAATAATAAAGGTTTTCAAAAATATTGAGTCTGTAAGATACCCTGAACAGAGCATACAATATAGCTGTCACCAAATTCTGTCTCAATGAATGTGTTTGTGTTCTGAGTTCACCTTAGAAAAACTTTCCAACAGCTGCTTGCCAATTTTGAAAGTATCTTGTTTCTGCCAATTATGATTCATAAACAAAGAAGGTCTTTTCCCAGTTATCAAAAAAATGAGCATCTACCATGTCTTCTGAATGGCCAAGCCCATTAAAAAGTAGGTTAGGGCAAAGGTAGGACTACTCTATTACATCGCAAAATAACAAGAGGTTTTGTTTCCATGTCCTGTGGGAGTTCTTTTGGTTCCCATTCTGATTGGTTTCTAAGATGACTTTTCTTCCAGATCAGCTGTTTTCAGTTCAGGCTTTACCCACTTTCTTTCAAGTCACTTGTAAGCTGCTTTCTCCAGTAGACCCATTTCCAGAGTAAATAAGTTAAGGCAGAGATGCAGATCAAGTGATAATTACTTTCTTGTTGTTTCCTGGTCTACAGTCATACACTGTAGAGTGGCAATAGCAGAGGAATAAGCCATGGGTATACTGGCACACAGAAATACTTTGCAAGTATTATTACCTGTATAAAAGGCAAGTGTGGCGCTCAATGCATAATTGAGCATAATAATAATACTGTTGCACAATAATAATAAAAAATGCATAATAATAATACTGTTGCACACTTCTCATCCTTTGGAGCACTGCACAGATTCTGTGCCCAAATGAGATTAACTCCAAGTGCTACTGGAATGACTGGGAAAAGCACATAGCAATCAAAGGCTAGGCAGACTAATTAGTTTTAAGATGGAATGTGACAACTGTGTTAATGGAATTAGGTGACAGGGAACAGACTTCGATATAAGAATGATGTTCAGTTCTTAATTTTTAAGTTACTCAAGTATTTCTCTGGGGAAGGTCTTGCTTCTAATAATTGCTTACAGAAAAGCAGAACATCCAGATCTTGAAAGTTGTGGGATTTGATAGGATTTTTCCTCCGTTATAGGTGTTTTTGGGGGTCTTGGTATTTTTTTAGAGGGAAGGTTGAGGGAGGGTTTGGAAGAGTAATACAGAGTAAATTGGTCTAGTGGAATACATAGTTTTTCTGTAGTTTTTGAGCCTCTTTTGTTTTCTGCACACAATAACTTTTTTTGGTAAATTTTACAAGGAAATATTTTAAAAGGTGCTAATACCTGGCTTAACTACTAAAATCATTCCATAAAACTCCTTCTGTTAACTTTGTGGAGGTAGAGTCAAACAAAGAATTTTGCTAATATAGTTTGCAGTGACTTCTGTCAACTGTTATGATTATATCACCTTTATATTAGTTTCTGCTGGCTTCCGTCTTTCTCAGAGGACTGAAGTGGATTTCAAAGGAAGTTTCCTAATTTTTTTTTCCCCTCACTCCATGTATTTCCAGAAATGGCCCTTGTTCTGTGGAAGAACTTTTTTCAGATTACAATGAAAAGGATACTGCAACAAAGAAGGTTGTCACTGTATAATGGTGCTCCTGGCTATGAGGAAGAATTTATAAAGAAGAAACTTCAGCAGTTTTCTGGTGGATCCATCAACCTTTCCAAAGAAGACAATGGCATTGCAATACTTACTTTGAATAACCCAAAGTCAATGAATGCCTTTACAGGTATTAATTAGTTGGTGGGATTGCTGGTTGGTTTTGTTCTTTCTCTTGTTCAGTTACCCATTTTGACATTTTGCCTAAAGAAAGTGAAACACTCTGCTTTACCACACCTTAGTTAAAAGAGTAAATGTGTTTATTCTGATGTGCAGCAAATATGTGTTTTGTGTAGTAACTTTGCTATAAATGTCATAAGAATCTAAGAGATTCTCAATGATACAGGACTGTCTTGCAGAAGGTGCTTCTCCCCAT